>OFHS01000667.1:0-30487 GCA_900245855.1 Calvadosia cruxmelitensis
ACATTGGATCGAATCGATTGCTTCAACGTGGACAATTGAACACTTCGTTTGACTTGGCAAAGTTCAGGAAACTGTTTTTCTTTGCATATTGCACTCGGTATATCAACTATAAATACTAAATGTGTATTTAGTATACGCTTCCGATAGATTAATTAGATTTTCATGCTTTCATGAGCTAACTGTACACATTTTAGGCTTTTCCAGATTGAAATTATTTTACTTATGTGTCTGAGACCGTTTGGGCCACGCCCACTTCTCCGCCATGTTGAATTGTCCAACTTCCGGCAAAAATTGAGGATGGTAACAAACATATTCGTAATCAGCACCCTTCATTTAGCCAGGAACAGTTATTTACTTGCTTTGAGCACGATTTGCCGCTTGCTTCATTTTTCTCACGAATACTGTCTAGTCTATGTAATGTTTTTTTATCAAGTGATCGACTAGCACACATAGGAAGAGAGGGACCTTGCATAGACATGACTTGACAAGTAAATCCCGACACAAGACTTTACGGTAGGCTATTTCAAATTATTTATAGTTAGTGTCTAGATAGTGAGCAGTTAAGAATGTAGATGTGACATCGTCGGGTAACACCCTGATGCGACATCAAGTGATACCGTATGTCATATTGCATCGTGTATCAGAAATTACCTTTTGTTAACTAATTTCATCTAAGCTACCAGTATGCTCGCACCGTTTATAATTGCTCATTTACTACCTTGACAGAATCGTCACTGCCGTCTCCTCCGATATCTGTCGATCCTTTACTGGCTGAAGATGACACGATACAGGATTTCTCTGACGCTAACAGTTTTGTCATTAACTTGGTTGACAAAGATAGATCTGTGGATGATTTTGGTACTTCGCACTCATTTCTGTTTGAAAGCGTCCCTGTTGACGAACAAGAAATTGATGTTCTACTGGAGCGCGATGATTCCATGGAAGAGAGCATTCTACCTTCGCCGTCGCTTGCTTCAATTGAAAGTGCACCTTATTCGGAAGAGAAGTCCTGCCATGACCTACTCGAGCAACTCGATGCGTTATGTAACCAACAGAAAGAGCTCCTTGCTGCTGCTGAGATAAGTCTGCCCAGTCATGGTCACAAGGTGGAGAAAGACAGTGAAGCTTCTGGTTCTTGCTCATCTTGGAACGATGTATTAGGGGGAAATAAGATCAAGGAAGAAAACCTGTTCAGACCAACTGTGTTCTTAGATTTACGGAACGATGCCGCAGATAACGATCATGTAAGCGTCTCATTGAGGCCCAATGTACTTTGTATGGTTCCTTTTGGCTTGATGTAGCTCTCATGTTTTGCATTTTCATGAACAGGAAGGAGGCGAAGAAGATGCTGCGATCTTAGGTCTCTTGAAGAAGTACGAAAGATTTGCAAGGTAGGACACGTGAGTCCCATTCGAGTTCTCCTTGTGTTTTGTAAGATTTACAAGCAGGGCTGTAAAATTACTTGTACAGTCCACTACTTTTTAAGAAAAAGTAATTAATTACCAGTCAAAATTGCTGAAATAGCAATGAGTATGAGTAATGTGTTACTTTGCTACGAGTATTCACATCCCTGTTATAAGTTGTATTTGCAGTTCTTGACATTGTGTCACAGAGAGACCGGTCAATTGGAAATGTTGGTACAATGAAACCTGTCTATAACGATCACCTTTGAGATCTGACTAACATGATCTTTATAGACAGGTGGCCTTTCTGTCCAGGTTGATTTCTATAGATAGTGTCATTTTGGGGTTATGAAGAGTGGCCTTTATACACAGGTAGCTGCTCTATAGACATGATCGCTAATACAGGTTTGACTGTACTTTATTGACTGCAACCTACCACTTAATGCATTTCAGGGCAAGATGATCAATTAAAGCTGTACAGCTTGCAATCACTAGTCATCACACTTTGATTCACAGTTAAATTCAATAGATGGGCTGTACCAATTGGGTTGATCCCAACAGGTACCTACGAGAAATGTGTGATGAAGCTTTTTATGTGGCTACAGTTCTTGCTGAATATGTATGCAGTCAAACATAATTATCTGTAATTATATATTTGGAAGTGTGAAGTAAATGACGGTGTAAATTGTATGATATGATGCTGATCGAGTAAGGCAGACTTTACTTGATCCGACTGAAGTTAGACAACACATTGTAAATCTCTATTCTGAATTACAATCTATTTCAGTAGCTTGCCGCACGATGCTAACACAGTGGCTGTTGACTTGCCATATATTGACTTGGATGACGAGAGCCAAATCAACCTGGATAACGAGATTGACTTTTCTAATTACCAAGTGGACGATCAGGTGAATAGAGCAACTACTGTCTGGTAGCTTGTAATTTTCTAGGCTTATAGTTTGTCTTTGATTGTGACTTGTTTGTCCACTCAGGCACCAATAAAAAACGAACCTGCCCTTATCTCACTGCTGAAGAAGGTGGACAAGCATTTCAGGTTCGGTTGATAGTTTAACAGTTGTCACATGTCTTAGGTCTGTGGCTACTGTGGTCTTTTGTGTATGTCAGAATTGTTGGAAACCGAGATTGCTCAATGCACAGAAAAAGTGGCGCGCCGTGGGAGTCGAACCCACGACCT
This sequence comes from Calvadosia cruxmelitensis, assembly GCA_900245855.1. Taxonomy (NCBI): domain Eukaryota; kingdom Metazoa; phylum Cnidaria; class Staurozoa; order Stauromedusae; family Kishinouyeidae; genus Calvadosia; species Calvadosia cruxmelitensis. Next base: position 2,599 of record OFHS01000667.1, read on the forward strand.
TTGGATTGCCGGTCCACTGCTCCGCCATTGAGCAACCTCGTTAATCTGCACAAACAATCTCCCTTATATATCTGCCGCCGAGTGAGCCTCGTTACGTCGTCGTGTACCGGCCATTTGGTAACACGACCACCTTTCATTTTACCAACCACTATGAGTTGCTTTGTAGAGTGTCTAGTGTAAACATACACTCTCCAACAGTAATGTCATTGCGAGTATGTCATAATGATGTGTGCCATTCAATGCCCTGCTCTGAGTGAAACTGATGTCTGGTACCCCGAGATAGTAATACTGTGAAACCTGAGAAAAATGACCTTTCTAGACAGGTGGCCTTTCTGTCCAGGTTGATTTCTCTAGAAAGTAGCATTTTGGGTTATGAAGAGTGGCCTTTATACATAGGTGGCTGCTCTATAGAGGTGGCCGCTAATGCACGTTTTAGTGTGATTATTTGAGTTTAATAGTAATTTAATCATACTCATTTGTTTTTCTTAGTGACCGAAGTGAGGCTGACACGTTCACAAGCAAACAGTTCTGTCATCGCAGCACAACCACGGACCTTGATTGCATCGGCAATGCCAAGAAAGAGGTGAGTGAATAATCCATGCTTCATTTGACTAAAGTACATAGTCATGCAGTAAGGCACACACACACAATCACTTCAATCAAACCTGTCTTGAGCGACCACTCAACAGACCAATGAAATGTGGTCTCTTAACACAGGTGGGCGCTCAAAACAGGTAAATTGTATTGTGCTATTTGAACCTTGATGGAACCACTTGAATTGTACTGTGTTCCCATTTGGCAACATGTTTCGGTATTAGTACTGCCATGCGCGAGGACGTTGGTCACGTCGGGGTTCGCTTCAAACCTGCATCCGCCATTGTCTGCAAGTCCCATGAATCAGTGAGCGTTCTAGTCGTTCTTGTCGTGGATTGGGTACGAGCCGTACAAAGTTGGTGGCAACAATCGCCAGATCTATAAGTTTGACAAGTAATTATAACGAGACTTTGTTGGATACGACTTGACGCTAGAAAGCACATGAACTGCTTCGAAAAAGAGACGACTCTGAGCACAGCGTATTAGAAGCTAAAAACATAGATATGGCGGATTCAATATTGCTTTACCGTTTATTCAGTCGATATGTTGAGTGCAGGTGAGTGAATCAGTCCCTTTTTCAGCATACGTTGCCTTTGGCTGCCCTGTCGATTAACCTGCTGTTACTGGGGTCTTTCTTCTAGGACGTGGTTGCCTACAACAGTCTGACGGATGCCGCCATGCTTCGACTAGCATCGAACAGAGCAGTCTACGAAGCTGAATCCGGCGCCGACCCATTGGCCGCCTATCGACAATTGAAATCAAAGAACGCGTCCGTTGAGAGCTGCTACACGCCGTTGTCCCAGCAACAACAGCAACAACAACAGGAGACATACGATGACAGTGCCAGTACTTGCCATGCGGAGGTTTGTTTGGATTCCACTGCATGCATTCACCGACCCGACAAGACGGAGCGACATGATGATAAATACGCCGAAGAGAAACGAAAGATCCACGAAATGCTACACGAACTGCAAAGATCCCCCGCTCCTGCTGCTGTGCTCTACCACGATGTAAGCCATGGCTTGATGTTCTTGTTCAACGCCTTGACGATAACTTGCTCTTACCTCTCGCAAACTCACAGTAATTAATTGTGCGTTGATCAATGCAGTCATTTAGATCTTATGGCGCCTTGTCTTAGTGTAGGCATCTTTGGTGTGACAATCGCGCAGTGCATTGGTGTGTCTGTTATGATTAAAGGGTTACCACACTGTTTCCATGTTTGGATTCACTTTTCCTAGCACGAGGGTAGTTGGAAGACACTCGGAAAGCTAGAACGCGCAAACCAATAGAACGTTTTAGAAAAGTGTTTTATATACTGCCTTGTTTTGATCCCGTGTCTTGATGCTCCCTTGGCTGGATCTTTCCTTTCAGATTGCGTCATTTGACGACCATGAGCCATTTCTTCCATCTGATCTGTCACCAACTGCATCATCTGTCCTACTTCGTGTTTCGTTGGCCTCACCAAACATCTGCCGTCGCGTGTCGTCCAGCAGGATGCCTCTTCACCACCGCGAGGGCGCTGAGACCTTTGTCATGCTGACTGCCTTCCTCGTCTCCCTCTTCAAAGACAGCCACTGTGACATGGTCAATCGTTGCTCTTGTCCATTTGACGTGGTTGCCATGGCACAGGGCGTTCTCGATGGTGAACTCTACTTGCTGATTGGCGCATGCGAGAACGGTATCACACGTGATATTCGGCGGAAGAAGAACAGCAAAACGACGCGCTCCTTTCACAGGATGGTGCGACAGTTCCTTCAGTCTGTTACAGTGGGTGACATCTGGCAGTTCATGTGTCAGATGGCGCTTACCATGGAATGCCATGATACGTCGTTAGAGTCGTTGCCATGCAGCGATCGCCTGTCTTCGTACTTCACCGTCATTGCCGACGATCGGGCGTTGGAGCGAGTGTTCTCTCTGTCTCTTCTACCCATGTGGATTAAACGCGACGGCCGCTACAACACATTGCCAGCGCACGTATACATGACACCAATAACTACGGCTGCCAATGAGACAGCACTGGGTGTACTAGACGACGTCCGACTGTTGACGCCACGTCATACGCTGGCGTTGATGAGGCGGCTTTTGACGACCGGCATCGACGTCGTGGGCATGCGCGTTGCTTACAGATCTCCAGTCGATGGTGAGTAAGACCTCATGGCATTGTCAGTCTTTCGTTTTAACAGCATGTATGGTTGATATGGTGATTTCTACTGTGCAGTGCTAGCACCTGTCTCTATAGCGGTAACGGTATTGCATTCAAAAGCAGCACTGTTCCCTTAGTTATTGTAATGCATGTTACTTAAGATGCTCATTATCGAGTATTTTAACGACCATCTCTATAATAGATCATCTAATAAATGCTTTGTATGTAACATCTACAGTACCTCCGCACAACGGCCACTCTTCAGATTTCTCAAATCAATGTATATACATTGTAACCTGGCTATGAGATTACCTGTCCGTAACGAACACTTTTCTGTCCTGAGATTGGTATCATAGAGGCTCAGACTAACCTGAGTGCAGATCGCTGCATATGAGGCTAAGATAGTTTGTGATGTTAGCATTGTCGGTGGCGTGCCTCTTCTTGTACCGGTGGTGTCCACTGCTCGCCGTGTCGTTGAAGTATATTATCCTTTGTGTTTGTGACGGTAGGTGGCTACGACTGTCGTCGACCGAGTCTTGTCTTTGCTTGGCGAGAAGTCAACGCAACAGCTCTGGTGAAGAAATCCTTTTGTTTCCTACGCGACATGAGTGGCATGACGTTGCAATTCGCACATCACAGACCTGAGTATCATAATGGCCGCAACGGAGGTAACGCTCTCACTGTCTTCGTTGATTCGCACACTCTGCCTGTCCACATGGTGCGCTGGTTTGGACCGCGTCTGGCTTGTGCTAAGGACCTGAGAAGCAGCCTTCGCTCTTGTGGAATGGATGGAAATGACAGATCATCGCAGCAATCGACGCACGGCGAAAGCGTTCTCGGCGACCAGTCGTTGGCGTTACTTGTCACAGTGACGTCACGCGTGATGCTCTTTGTCTCGTCCGCGCTGCCTTCACACTTAACTTGTTCGATACCAATAGAGGCCGAGGCAAGAGGACTGTCAACTCGATTGTTTATGAAACGATTGCTGTCAAAGCAGGAGCTACTTGCTTCTGGTATGCGAAGCGATCAAGCAGACCGTTTCTTCGACGGTTTTAGTTCAGGAACATTGCTACCAATCTGGATTGTACTGTTAGATGGCGAGAACGCCACCACTCGCATCCAGGGCGTTGTAGAGTGGCTGTGTGCGCCGACGTCATATGGTTACCATGGCATTGCGACCACTGCTGACGTCACGTGGAGGAAGTCGCGTCCGATTGATACGGGCTCAGCCAGCGAAAATCATTGCTATCGAGATTGCATCGCTACTGTGGACTTCAACAAGGCATGTGTCAATGGGATCTTGAAGAGGAGCAACGAGTGTACAGCAATGGTATCCACGGTGGACGATCTGATGGCCAACACTCAAGAAGCTTTGTCGTTTGACCATTCTCTGCATGGCAGTAACGAGGATCGAGATGGTTGTGTCGTGCTCGAATGGGGCGATGACAATGTCCGAAGACTGCCAACGACGATGCAGAATCTGCTTAGCATCAGAGACTGTGATTGTTTCGTCGGCCGTCAATTTCACTTAATGCAAGCCGACCCATGCGAAGTTGAATTATACTGCGTGAAGGTGCTGCCATCGTTGTCTTCAGAACAGGCAAATTACGCCGCTGCTGATTGGCTAAGCGAAGAGGCACGCCGCGAGATGATCATTGGTCTCGTCACTGGTCCAGTGCTGCTCATAGGCGCGCGTGGCCTGGGGATGGACAGGCATTGTGGCCATTTGTACCCTCCCCATGCGTCGATGAATGATCTCAGTCGATCTGGAAGGGTGTGCTACAATTCTCCTGACTTTCAGGCTCGTCTTCTGCTTTTGACGTGTGCGCCTTCAGAGCTGGTCTCTGGTGCCGCCAACGCCAAACACGAATGGCCGTTGTACGTTGAAAGGAACACGCCCCTACACCGTTGCCTAGACGCATATCCTCCGACCGCAAGAACTGGCAAAGCCTCATCGTTGAAGTCGTCATCCAGCTCAAAGCGGGATGCCATTGTTCGCCTCTCCGTAGCAGACGAGTTGGTTGCGCTGCCATTCGTTTGGTTGTCGCGCCAGAAGCCATCGTACACGGTTGTCAAGTTACGCCACTGCATGAAGACTACCAGACTTACTCTCGATGCCATGTTGCGTTTCCAGAGGCGTGGCTTGAGGGCCATTGCACTCCATTTGTCTGAGGTACGATCGACTGACAGTCTAGCAAGTTGCCTGGCCGTGACAGAGTGCATTGGTGTCATACCTGATTGTCACTTGTGTTCGTTTTGTGCAGGTTGACAGATCACGTTGTCTGACTGTTGTGATGACGGGTGTCAATGCTGTCAAGATGTCACTGACGTGTGTGACTGGGCTGCACCAAGACTACGACAACAAGATTCAGGCGGAAGGTAAGCACCATTGTGGATGATTAGCAATTAGCTGATGTTTGTTCGTCGTGAGGTCTAAAGCAAATGGGCGATGCTTTTCATCCACAGTCAGTCGCAGCTACGAAGAAGCAGTGAATGACATCGAGGCATTTGCCATGCAGCAGGGCATCCACACTGACTCTCCCTTTGCCCTGGCTCACAATGTAAGTTCATAGTGCACGTGAACGACTCGTGATCAGCTGCGTCTTAGAAACATGCTGTTAAATCTATCCGTTTTTGACATGTTAGGTTTCTTTCCGCAAAGACGCAGTGTTCTCCCGTCGACATCGGCGTTCCTTTGCGCCGCTGAATCAAGAAGCGCCACTGGCTCTTTCAGGCAAGGCCATTTTCTCGCCGGTAGCATGTATATAATTATCGCTTGACCATGCTTGCATCACCTGCAGGTGTAATAATGTTGAATAGTGAAACCTGTCTATAACGGTCACCATTTCGACCTGAGAAAAATGACCTTTATAGACAGCTGGCCTTTCTGACCAGATTGATTTCTATAGAAACTGTGATTTTGGAATTATGAATAGTGGCCTTTATAAACAGGTAGTTGCTCTATAGAGGTGGCCGCTAATACAGGGTTTGACTTAAGTGGTTATCTTCTGTAGGGTTGGAAGAAGTTAATGTGCTGCTTCTTACGAATGTCCTTGTACGAGGGAAGTGGCTTGGCCAGCAACTCAACGATGACATGACATACTTAGGACTCTGGGGCCTACTCGACAGCCTCGGCTTCCAAACAATTGGTGCGCGTATGACGTCACTTGAAGAGGAGGACGTCCAAGAGGTCCTCTCACATTGGCAACTGTTGCCTAGCAACAAAACTTGCATGGTAAGGATCGTTGTCTACGGATCGTGGGTGTTATCGCTTTTCGTTATTCATCCGATGGAAGGAAATTTATAGCGCTCCTATATTATTCATCTAAGAGAACATAAACCAGTGAAGGCGGTCAGTGTAGACAGGTGGTCAAAATGTAGAAGCGATTGCTGTTACAGGTTGCTTTGTGGAAGATTTTGAGATAATTTTATCAATGGTAGCATCCCGGGGCCTTATTCATGGATCGGGACTAAAGCGTAGTCCAGGACTAAACATTGAATCTGGACTAAATTACTAAATCTGTATATGGGAGTTGAGATTTAGTCCTGGACTACGCTTTAGTCCCGGTCCATGAATATTGAATAAGGCCGCAGGAGAGGTTCATGCAGTATTGCTAGTTACCTACTTGTTATCTTGTGAAAGGCCTGCGACTAGCAAGATTCGAGAATTGTTTCCTTTTCAGTTATTATCGGCGACATTTTTATCTAGAGGACCGTCGTTTCTGTAAGGTGACCACCTGGCGGCTAGATCCCTCGTGTTATGATTTGTTGTCTTCTTCATGTTTCAGCTTCGTCGGTTGCGATCATCCAATGGTCCCTTCGTTGCACTTGCATTCGTCAGAGATTTTGCCGTCACGAATTTCAAGATATTTTTGCAGAGGTAATGTTGATATTACGATCATTTCCGCCGTTTCTATGCTTTGATATTGCTCACAAATCACAGCTGCGCCTTGTGTGGTTCTTACAGTTTGTTTGCGATATCAAAGTAACTCTACACATGATCAAGAAGAAGTATTTTATTGTAAATGACTTAGATAGCAAACGAGCTGTGACTCACAAATGCCATTCTCAGGTTAATTTTACAATCCAGTTCTAAATCATTCCTAATATTATGCCAATTATGCATAACTTATGTAATTATTATGAGTATCTGTATGATTATGCATTACGTCTTTTGATGGGTTTTATTGAAAGTGAATTGATGAAAGTGCGAAGAATGTGACTGCTTTGTCTTAGATTCGTCTCGATTTTAGTTGTTTTTACAGTCAAACCTGTATTAGCGACCACTTTTATAGGAATGCAACCTGTGTATAAAGACCACTCTTCATAACCCCAAAATGGCACTGTCTTTAGAAATCAACCTGGACAGAAAGGCTGATGGTCTATACAAGTCATTTTCCTCAGGTCCCAAAAGTGGTCGTTATAGACAGGTTTCACTGTATTGCCGTTTTACTATAATATTATATTTATATTCACCTCAGTACATGAATGACGTGCCATCCTTGTCGTCCATTGGGATGGCTACCTTGACACGATGGGCCTTGATAATCCTGGTGCGGTAATCGCATGCATCGTAATCTCATTACGTTCTTCTTATCGTATTTTCAGGTCGCTTGGCGATAAAGAAATCGACTTCGTTGAACGCAATGTGCTTTACTGTCGCACTGCGAATCAGGTAAAATGACCCAACCCGATTGGCTTTTCACATTGATAGGTTGCCATGACAACTAGGTCGACAGTTATGTGAACACATGCCAGACGAAGCTTTCGCTTCTTTTGTAGGCTGACTTCATGCTGCAGGCGTTCTTCGATGTCCTATGCAGCCGAGACGGCAACACATTGGCGTAGGTTGCTGCGAAGAGGCAGAATGGGGTGTGAAGTGTTCAATGTTCAGATAGTTAATTTTATGAAATTTAGGAAATAAATTATTGAGACTTGATCATTTGTGTTCTGTGTGCTTGCCCCGATGTCATTTGATGAAACTTGCTTGGCCCACAAAGATTTGAATGCACATAGCCTCATTAGACCTTAACCCTAGGTCCCTAGCCATATTTTGCAATCTACGAGGGTCTTCAAGATCCGCTGTTATTGACATGGAAAACCCTTGAGAACAAAACTAGAAGGTTCGAAAGCTACAGCTGCATCAGTTCTAGAAATTCAATTAGAAGAATCCACTTATATCGGCAAAGTGTTTGTATTGCGCCATTATAGAAAATACAGCAATCCTGCGGCTGGCAATGGAATGATTTCAGTATTTCATTTACTAAACAGAAAGCAAATTACAATTTCCTAATCGAATAGCTTATCCCTGACAGAAGCTCTGAGCGTAAGCAACCGTTTAGGCGCCGTGAGACGCTTTGTGGCGACGTTGTATTAGACAGTTTAGAAGGTTAGTACTTTACAGCACAGCCAGGGGTCACAATTTCAATATCTGGAAAGGTGGGACAAATTAGAGCTAAAGGAGTGGCAAACGAGATTATTGCTTATTTCTTGATTAGCTAAAGGAGATGTCTGAAATGAAACGGTATTTACCGCTACAAAACAGCTTGTTCGACAGATGTTCGCTGAGCCTAACAACGTAATTGTTTCTTATAAGTTATTTATTTTTAATTTCTTTACGATTATTTATTTCGGAACAGTCTGGATCAAAGGGTTTTAATTTTAAAGATGATTTTAAACTTCGATATTTTCAGAAATTATCTTGGTCTCTAGGTTTCAGACATTTGGGACAATAAATAAAACTGTTGTAAATTGTTGTGAATCTGAAATTACAGCATACGAACAACAACACAACTGGGCTCAGCCCAATTTGCTACAAAATGAAAACACAAACAATGCACCATTAAACGCCTCGGCGCGCAGACGATTCAACATGCGTTGTGTGCAACCGGCGAGACGCGGGAATCTTTCGACGCAACTCCACAGCCGACAGAAATGCCATCCGATCTAGCTGCTTAAACAGAATAATGTCGCTGCTGCATCGTGATGTTAAATTACACAGTCTTGCATTGCTTCTCATGGGTTAGAAGGCGACGCGAATTCCAACAGGATCGTTCGTGCCATTGGGAAATTATTCTGTGACACGATCAACGCTTTCTTGGCCAACTCGCGTGAGTAGCCTTGGGCAGTCAAATAATTCAAATAATTTCTGTCGAATTCAAATTTCTCAGGGTCGACTTGCCCGCTCTTGCCAGGATACGGTTCGGCCATCTGCTGACGTGGGAAATTGGCTTCGCTTTGTTCTGCGTTGGCGGCAGCGGCTGCGGCCAAACGGAGCGACGAATGCGGCGGAACAGGGGGCGGCTCGCTGCCAGAGGGACCGGCGGGGGGGCGGCCAGTATCTCGCCCGCGCGTTTTCGCTCCCGTGCGGGCCCTACGGTCGATTGAGCTGGATGCAGCACTAGTGGACTGTTGAACGGGCATCGGTACTCCGTACGTCGACTCGCACGATGGATCCATGCGGAAGTCCCCTCGAACACTGTGTATCCCCACTCCAACGGGAACATCGGCCGGCCACGGGTAATAGACTTCTTCAGGGGTCGAAGGGGACATCCCATCACCAGGATTACACCCGTTATTTCCAGCGCTTGAAACGTCCATTCGTTGACCCCTGATAGGGGCTGCCCCATTAGTAGGCAATGCGTTATAAGGGTCTTCCCGCGCTTCAAACAACGTCTCTCCGTAGCTGCAATCATTCCACGACTGGCGATCTAGCTCCTGTTGGAAGTCAGCCACATCGCCTCTATCCAAAGACTTCATTCGTCGAGGGGGATGTTGAAACATGGGCGCGTTTGGGCATCTCTTTGGCAGACTCTTTCGTCGTCCTGGCACAGCGCCAGAATTAATATATCCCTCGGCTCCCGGGTATTGAACCGACTCACAAGCAGAACGTTCCTGATCGCTGGGTCTGGTACTAGCATTGCCTTCATTGCTCGATGCACTGCCAGAGGACGTGTTGCCTTGACGACCGTCTTTTGGAGCAGAGCCTTCGTAAATGAGATTCTGAAAGACGTTGTCACGCTGTTTGACGGCTTCGTTGTTTTGGTACAAGCTCTCCTCAACGTAAGACGGAAAATTCAACTCCCCTTGACTGTTGTTAGAAGTAGATGACGATGACACGTTACCGTAAAGGTCGATATTGGATGCCTCGAATCCAGGATTGTCCCTGCTTTCTGGCGACGAGTCATCCCTCGGGGGGTCGCTGATGCGCACGCCTTTGAAATTGTAGACATCTTCATTGGAGCCAGCGCAGGCGGTAGCGCCTTTATTGACGTGCGATGAAGGCGTGCCGTGGAGTAGATCGTTCTCACTAAGACTGCGATCAGAGTCATTGAAGATCCTCAGCGGTTGATGCGCTACCCCCTTGTTGGTCTTCGCCTTGGCAGCAGCAGCAGTATCGTCCAATGGGCTGCTGTTACATCGTTGGGTTGAAGGAGGGAACTTGTGGCCTGAACTGGCACCCCTGCCACCACCAAATAGATTGTCCCCGTCCAAAACGGAAAAGGGTCGGGGTTTAGGGGGTAGCACAGGGGGAATGTCCTCGTCGAATGAATCCTCGGGTGGGGGAGGGGGGAGCTTCTTGCGTCCTAACTTGGGAGAGTGGACTGGCGACGTTTTGGGCGACGATCGAGGCGATGCAACAGGTGAGGACATCGGTGAACCACGAGGTGAATTGAATGGCGAGGCACGAGTAGGTCCCAATTCACCAGCTACCGCGCGGAACGGAAGTTGTGGTACGCGATCTGGCAATGGAGGCGGACTCAGCAAGACGCAAGGGGTGTCGGGAGTTGATGCTGACGAGCTGGAGCTGTGTGGCTTCGAATGACGATCATTACTGACAGGAGGAGAGATGCCACGATGAACAGGAGAACAATCCTGAAGATGCAAAATCAAGAACAACGTAAGCAACAAGGCATCACACACAACGCAATTATCAACAACATGCCGCTCTACAAGAAATCCACGAAAATAATAACAAATGTATAAGAGAAGAAGCATGGCAGCCCAACGATGCAACGCAGCCTGAGTTTTAGGCACCATTTCTTCAAGAGGCTTAATGGACAAGATTTTAAATTTGTAAATAATCAGGTCAGGTTTTTTACTTAATTTTAATAAATACGTTTAGTAACAAGTATTGTAAATATTTCTAAAATAATTTCATAGTTCGCAATTGTATGGAAATCAGTTATAATTATTGTAATACAGTATAACCCGTTTAAGCGCAAATCGGATAAGCGAAAAACCCGTTTATCTGCAAACAATTTGCTATGTACCGAACTAAGGCGTACAGTACAAACTCTCTTAACCGATTCCTGATAAGCACAATTCCTAATAAGAGCAAAGGATATTGTTGGCAAATTACTATTGCGCTTAAGCGGGTTGCACTGTAGACATCTTTACCAGAATTACTTTTGTAAGTTATGTTTATCGAATAAAGAAAGCTCGTTATAAATGTTTAAGAATTAAGAATCTTGAATACCAAGAGAAAAAAACCCGTTGCGACAGCATAAGCAACATGCCCTCGAGACATTGCAATGACGTCATGAAGTAGTGCTATATACATCCGTAGCATATCATAAGCTTCTGTTGATGTCTTGTCTTCAAGCTTTTATATCTAAAACAACTGAGGATCTCTACTTGGTTTGTATGAGCAGATCAACCTGAAACTCATAGCCTGAAACTTACTAGTTACTAAATTATTATAATGTTCATCCATTGGCATATCAAAGATGTTGCTTTTGCTCACAAACAGCAAATTAGGAAATTTAACTCAGTAGCACTCTGCAGCTGATTGCACACTGCACTAGATCTCAACATACTGTAATTTGAATTTTTTAACTGAAATAGAGAAGGGCCTATCCAGACTGAGGGTCTAAAGCACGTGCTTTGAGTGCCTACTTGTTAAAACGGTCCTGCATACATCATACACAATCAAAGGACATGCTACCTCGAGCTCGTCATCAGAATCGAATGGTGTCACGTGACTTTTCGGTGGCATCTTGATGGACAAAGGATGAGGTCGAAAGGGGTCAATCACAACTGCCTCGATGCCACGAATCTCTGAACGACAGAACGGGCAGCCTGGGTACAAATAAAACAACCAAAGGTTATCATTGGCCAATCACAAGTGAGCAATGAACTACGGTCAAACCAGTATCTACACGCCATCTTGTATTGCCGACTGAGCTAGAATCTATTGTGTTGTAATTTTCCTAAGCATTGCTTCTCTTTGGTAACTAACAATTTGTTGAACCAGAAGCCAGTAAAGTTTAAAAATAAATAGGAAGAGCAGCGAGTCGCTTTCATTTTCATGAGAGGGTAGGATTTGATAATACAAAACTGGAAATTGCAATTATTGTTGCCTTAGAAAGCTACTGTTTGCAAAAGTGTCTTCTTCTACTGTACTTCTATCAGAAATTTCAAGCCACAAATTTGAAATTCCGGTTTCTGAATTTCTGCTAGCCTTCAGGGAGTCAGGCCTCCACATATGCACATACCCTGTACATTAGTCGCAGTATGCGTCACTTTTAAAACAATTTAAACCAGTATAGATACAGTCAAACCTGTAATAGCGGTCACCTTTATACAGCAGCTACCTGTGTATAAAGACCACTCTTCATAACCCCAAACTGACACTTTCTATGGAAATCAACCTGGACAGAAAGACCACCTGTCTATAAAAGTCATTTTTCTCAGGTCCCAGAGAGGTGCTGTTATAGACAGGTTTCACTGTGCATGCACATTATGATAGTTTGGGAATTCTACACTTGCTCGTTGATAGCACATACCGTCTCCTCCAGATTCTTGCCAATGGCCAAGACAGGATAAACACATCAGATGACCACAAGGTTCAATTTTTACATCCTTGTCGTTTTCAGCACAAATTTTACACAGCTGGAATGTTGAACCCATCTCAACGTATAATTCGTACTGCTCTTCGGTCACACTGATGTGCTGTTGCGAAATAGGAGTCAAGTACGGCTGCAGTTTTGGATTTGAGTCCAGACCGTTGGGATACAAATAGCTGTAAATATAAAATAATAAAGAGCATACATTACGATCTTCTTTTCATTTACACATCATGCAAGGCGTGAAAAACATATGGAAATTAAGAAAACACAAGAAATACCGTTACAATTAGCAATGATAACACTGCATTTGTGTACTTGTGCAAACAAGGTCTAATCTTGAGATAATCTTAATAATCTTATCTTATCGATAATCTTATTCTATCTTGGTCTAATCTTGAGTTCTTGAAACGAATCATAAAGAATATTGGATAAACATTAGTCTCGAAACATATAAAGCTACATCATGGAGTAACAAGAAGTAAAAGAGGAGCAGAATTATGTGTGAACATAGAAATTTCAATCATAAAACAGCAAAACATAATCAAAACTCCTCCAGAAATATTCCTTCAATTTCAAACAAGTCAGCTCCTATACTGATTAGTGCTGAAAAATCTGAAAAATGCAAAATTCATTTACAGACTTCTCATATCCGAGTCTATAAATTAGTAAAACGGGTTAATGCTTCATTACCTCTCTAATTATTGTTATTAGTTAAGGCAAGTGTGACATTGTTCATTACTGTGATCATACTTACAATCCCTCATGTTCACCATCGACCAATGCCTGCATCAGTGTCTTGTTTTGTGGTATAGTTTGCAGGATTGTACTTTCGCTTGTTACATATCCAATGGCCCACTGGCCAAGCTTGGTGCAGCTCAGGCGGAAAATATAGCTGGGGAAAACACGACAGAATAAATCTTAGTTCTGCCATTCACAATGGGATATGGTTCTCTGAACAGCTGAGCCTAACAAATTCATCATTCTGCAGAAGGGATGCTGTTCGATTGACTTTGAAATTGAAGGTTCAATTATTTAACAGGTCGAGATTCGACTTGGCTTGAACCTTTCGAATCTCTTGAATTTTATCAGTAGTCAATCGTTTTGAGACATGCACAAGCAGAATAAGACAATAAGGTTGCCTTCGGTATGCCTTGTAGAAAATTCCCACAAACGAATGGAAAGAGGAGAAAGCAGAACCTAGTAAGGCGAGAACAGCAAGGTTGTTTAATTATCGCTAACAAGCCTTGGAATGGAAACATTTGATAAAAAAAACAGAGTTCTTTATTAACAAAATATTATTCTACCAAGATCAGAATCATAAAAAATTAATTCAGGTTCGAATAACCCTGGTTGGAGCAGCATCTCTGTTTTTCAGTGCTTGAGGTTCGACCAAATTATGTCTTTTCAGCTTAAAATTCCAACTAGAATTACGTACTAAGTATTCGGTGCGTAAAGCGATTGGACCTCTGCTAAATGGGATGAGATCAGGAAATTGCTTTGCTTGAATCACGATTAACCATACCTTTATCTATGATGGTCAATTTCAAGGATTATTCTTGACTGTCAGAATTGTTCATTTCAGATCAAAACCATGTTCCTGGAAAATTCTGCACCTTGACATAGGACAGCGCTTTATCAATTATCGACTTGGGCACTTTGCCAAGTTGTAAGGGAAACAATCTATTGTGAATATTTTATAGCAATCTGTCTATGGTGGCTAGTAGATGAAAGTTTTAAAGATTCTTTTCTACAGCAAAAAGCTATTTGTAGGTAGATGATAATTTTGCTCAGCAAGGTAGGCAGCTGAAGTCAAAGAAAACTCAAACTGTAAAAGTCTGTATCTTGAAGAAAAACACAATTCCGTACCTTCCTGGCTTATCCAAGTAGAACGAGAGACGCTCTTTGACTTCATCATAAGTCAAGAAGGCCATGTAACCAGGATGTGTAACAGCCAATAGATCCCAATTTTGTATAATATTTGCCCACGGAGCAAATAGGCGAGTGAAAACGTCAAACTCAAATATAGATACATGTTCATTGCCAGTAAGATCAATTGTTCGCTTCAGCGCAATCGTCTCTAGGCCATATTTTACTGGGTGTACAATCTGTAATTGCTCACGAAAGACACGCCATGGGACAATGGTCCTGGAAAGACAAATTAAAAGAAATGAAATGTAGATAAATAGTATGCCTAGAATTTACAAAATAGGTCTACACATTATTACCGGTACAGAATTAATGTACACCCTATGAAGCTACAGAAATAACAACACACCAGCCCCTGCCCCTTCATTGTTAATGCTTTGCAGTATGAATTGTGAAATGTCTGAAGGTAATAAGTTTTTGGAATGGATAAATGCAAATGTTATGCCATATGTGCATTCATTCGCAAGGAAAATTGTATTTCTAACTTACATTTTAGGAAGACCTGACATCTCTTGTGGATTGTTACCAATCATCAATTATACAATGGATTATTCATAAACTATTAATTATGAAATAGCAATAGCAGCTGTCATTTTGACTTGCAATTAACCAACAGTCAAAAGCATTATACAATTCTAAGCTAGAAAAACATTGGGAATTTCTTAGTTGCTTACAAAATTAGCGGCCAAAACTGAAGCTGACAGGAGTGTCACTATTCATTAACTACAAACTAGTTCTTTGCTCTGTCGTTTTATGGCGTCGGGGATCCAGGATCAGCAAAAACTCTCTCGTAACGAGCTGCTGTGACCAAAAATTACATTGAAAAAGGCCTCCATGATGTGGACATTAGGAAAATGCTGGATGCATAATCTAAAAAAAAATTTATAGTTCATTTCTCTGACACTAATTGGATTATTAGTTCAAATTTCGTTTTGTTTTTCATTGCCCGTTTATAAGGAAGGGCATCCTTGTTGATCTGCAATATTAATTAAGTTCTTTCTTTAATAAATACTTAATTACTTGGACAATTAGCCGTTTTACAGGGCACAATCACAAAACAGCACAAGAGTAAAAGTCAGAAGTGTTAATGTAAGTATATGTATATGAAACTGAAAGCCATGATGGTGCATAAATTGCAGACAAGGGCCTTTGTAAGCATGCTGGGCGCTTTGTACTCAGTAAAGTCTCGAGAGAAGTTGAAAGCGCCGCTCAAAATGTCAAATGGGTGAAATAGTACATGGCAACTTTCACAATGAGCTGTGGGCAGTTTAAGAGCAAGGTCAGTATTGACAATCAAAGACAGATATTATCTGCGTCTCAACAACACTCATAAAACAACAGCAGAACAGGCAAGATTATTGCCCGAAATAACGCAAGCAGTATGTTGTTCAATAGGCTTTTGTTTTGCTCGCAATAAACTGCTTCCTCGAGCAGCTCGACAACTGAAAACACAACGCAACCCACAGGTTTCATGGAAAGTCATTTGCTGCCGTGTTGTTCTGTTGTTTGTTCAACGAATGACGAAACAAACCCTGCAACAATGTTCATCTAAATTCAACGAGGCAGTAATGCACGAGTGCGACATTTTAACTAGCTCTTTGAGTTGCAGCAAGAGAGAAAAACTTTTGCACAAAATCCGAGTAAACAACTGCACGATTCGCATCATTGCCAAGAAAAGGATTAAACGGGTCAACGAAAGAGACGTCTGTAATTGGACAACGAAACAAAGTGAAATGTAGGGAAAGATTTCGTAGGCAAAACATAATCATTATAAATAGCAAGCGATGAATATTCGACTGTCGACTCCAATCGTTTCCGAGCTACAAAAGGGTGAGCATATGAGCATAATTGACGAGCAAGCACAAATCATTGGTCAGTTTATCAACTAAAAAGCAACTAAAACATTAATAACAACATCAAACGTGACAATCTAACAACACGTTCTTGGGAAGGTAACACAAAACACACACAAATCAAAATACCGCCATCATCTCATGCCGAAGGGGAATCAACGCCTTCGAATTCAGCGCCAGCAGCGAAACGAGCATTCATCACAGACCAAGATTCACAACTTACCTGTCACAAAAAGCATTTCGCCAGAACTCTCCAGCATCAGGCTTCGTGATTTTAAATCCACTACCTTTGTATACTCCGTTTGGGAAAATAGCTCTCAAGTCAGTCAACATATGGCTGAAAATTAAACTGAGTTTCGTAAGATTACGACGATATGGCGAGTGCTCCACGTACATCTTCTCCTTGCCATCTTTGAACAAATCGAGCACTTGCTTACATTTCTTCACCAGGTTCTCAATAAATACTCTGAAATACTCGCAGTCGTTCAGGAACGGCATATTTTCATCATAATGATTGACGATCAGCTTTAAATGTTGATATGTGTCAGGAAGAATATCAAGCATAAAAGGAGGACTGTTTTTCAAATTCAATCTTGAGTTTCGACAATGTTTCCCAACCTTATCCATAAGTCGCCAACATTTTTCGATCGTCTTTTTATCAATAACAAACCGACTAGGTGCAACAGCTTGTGCCAATGTTTCTTGTATCCTGTTGAACCACGATCGAGCGGCATTATGAGTTGCTCCTGTGTCGGCCATGATGCTAAAAAGCAGTACCAGATAAGGTGACTCACATGCCAGTCAACACCGACCCCCCAGCAGCAACAAATGACACAATCTTTGTCGTTTAGCAAATCAACTGGTGTTTCCTCTCTTCGTTGTAGCGTGTGTGGTTTGTTGATCGCTGGTATGTACATGGAACCAACCGCGAGTGAGCTAACGTCAGAAACCCTTGCCTGTCGATCGATCGCCAATCACTTTGTACGGCGGTCATCCGACGAAATATTTCCAATGCGGAAACAAAGGAAATGCACAATGTCACGTGACATGTTAGGTCGTTGATGGCGGACCCCCTCCTACACTTCTCACCGCATGCTTGTTTCTATTGCATTGTACAACTCCACAACTTAGCCGTTCAGTGAAGTTCGTTGTTATTCGCGTAGTGGGCGACCGACATTACACTATTTTGTTGATCGAGGTTGCTAGAGTTGCGTTGATACAATAACAACTCCCCATAATGTAGGTTGTCAAGACCATCCTGTAAGGGCGTTACCTTCATACGAGCACGGAATTCACAAAATATCTGCTGTTGCAAATGAATAATACAACTTTATTTACTGTCTCTTTTAACTGACTGGTGCTGAATGAGATCAACACATAATTTTATGTTCATTGTTCTTTATGTTTCAGCGTTTATGACCCTTTTGTGGCAGTTACAAGTACTGCTGTTCTATATTTCAATTGAAAATGTGGGAAAATAATCTACAATAAAGAAATGAAAATTGATATTTTACATGATAAAAATTGTATCGAATTATCTACAAATCACTCAATAAAATTATCTGAACGTGGACCTAAAGTTACCTAGAATTACAAAGTGCTGCTAGGTTTCAAAGGATCAAACTTCATTCGCATAGTTTCATCCAGCTTGGCTGGTATAATCAGCTTTTGAAGTAAATACGCTCCCTCAGTGCAGTAATGATGTAATCATAGCTTTCGACTTGCTCATGCATGGTCGCTTCCGTACAATTTAGGATCTGTGTTCAAGATAAAAGAGATTGCGGGGAGGGCTGGATGGCATGAAAGTTTCGGATCAGAAATATTAAAATTTGGATCACAAAAAGTACTTGTGGACATTCGGATAAAAGCAAAGATAATTCAAATTCTAATCTGAAAATAGAATAAATGAATGATATTGAATTTGGCTCAATTTGGAACTGAAACTAAACCGAGTCAGCAAAATCATGCAACAATGAAACTGAGCCGATAAAATTGCTTCTGTTTTGCCACCAACAAGTCGAACAAAGAGTAGACATGCTCTTTTTATGGCCTCAGTGCATATGAGCACACACCGTATAGCTTGATGTATCGAAACAAAGCCTCAATGTGTAACAGCCGGGTCGCTGTAATTTCTGTCCCGATCGAAACACAGCGGGGTGTACCCATAGCAACAACACCCCAGCAGACTTATATACTGTACAGTACATAGTGCGTTATACAACTTTGAAACTTGTTTCACGAACATCTGCAACTTCCACGGAGAGAAATATTCTATGCAGCACAAAGCTTTATCAAATAGAAAACACTATTTAATTAGATAGCATAATCAAAAAAGATTTAAATACAACGAAGTAGACTAATTATTCGCTCCAATGACAGTTACGTTACGTGAATCACGAGTCTCTCCAAATACTCCCACATCCGATAAGTGATTTGTAGAACACGGGCCTAAATATTCCGGTGGTCTTCGACATTGCTAGTATTTTAGCTCTTTCGTAGACGCTCATTTGACGATTCCCGGTTTAGCTGTATCACTGTGGTCATTTTGAGAACGTGAATTGTTGCGAATTAATGTCATCTTCAAGTGGCATATTTTTCGGTAGATAAACCCAATGGAGGTGTGAAGATGCAGGCAATGCTTTGAGTAATCTTTCTGTTGTCATAGCAGAGGTAATGGCGATTATCTTGTCGATAAATTGCAAATTCACGCGTTACATTTCTGTTTAAAGATATACAGTACGCAAGGAGGCCTAGATTTTTTCGGTAGCTTTACTTCAATTGAAAAATGAAAAATTGTAATTATTTCGTGTGGGAAAATATTCTAAGATTTCTAGAAATCACTCAATAAAATTATCTGAACGTGAAACTAAAATTTACCTAGAATTACTACTTCAAAAGTCCTATTTACAAGATTATATATGTTAAAAAGTCCTGCTTTCCAAAGGCTATATCGGTAGCTTGATTTTGAATTCCTAGTTGAAGCATTTACCGTTCCCATCCGGAACGTTATGCCACGTATCATTGTGAAGTCATCTGAGTTTCGTGGTATCATTTCCTGTCTTTGTGAACTGTACGTGAGCGACCAAGTCACGTCTACGTCACAGACTGTCAGGACACAATGACATTGACACATAGTGACATAGTGACGATCTATGCTCTCCCACTCAACGCCAACAAACAAAGCCAACGGTCAAACATTTTAGCATGTGAAATGATTGAGTGAAAGATAACGAAATTCATCGTGATCAATGTATGGAAGGACACTTAGTAATGTGAAATTTTACAAGATGTTCCTTTGATTGCTAACAGAATTAAAACTATTCTCGAGAAAATTCACAATATTTTAATAAACCCAGGTTATTGTGTCTCAATTTCTTTCACAAGCCTCGAACGTTGTATAACCTAGTTTGTCCTCTGAATCAGATTGTCGGTATCTACTGATCTAATGTTTATGCGTTACGAAAACGATTATATTTCTTTGTCCAAAAACAAAAGCAAGGCCAAGAAACTTTTCAACTCAACTTTCGATCTGGTTTCGACCATGGTTTTGACTTCGTTCGCATTGAACAAACACTACAACTCTACATCCTCAACCCACACCTTCCTTGATAAGCCCAGTTAGCACTGTCACCGACAAGTGTAATGTTATTTTTGATACTGTTTCCGCCGGCTGGCAGAAGAGTGACAGGTTTGCAACGCAATTTATTCACTTCTTTTTGCATGGTCACACCCGGTCACACCTAAGGCCGGGGAACCTAATCTTCCACAACTATAAATAGCCTGAGACTTTTTAATGCATAATTTTCACCCAACGGCATGTCATAGAAATTTTGCTTCTCAGCTCTCTGAAGTTCATTTCACATTGCACTACCTAAATACTCTACATCTAAATTTTCAAATTGCCGTTGAAAAGGGTCTATCCAGAATGAAGGCCTAAAGCTGGCCTAAAGAATGTGCTTTGGGTGCCTAATGGATGAAACGGGAGTCCAAGCATACACATAAAACTACATTACATAACTACCGTACAGAAATTATTTCAAAATTCAGACTTCACGTCACAAACGGAAATATCTGATAATTACCCAAGAGGGCATCGAAGTAAAATAAGGACAAACTTAGAGACGGATAGGATAGAGGAGGACAAGACTGTTACGGTGGCTCCTCTCTGGGTATAGTTGTCAGCACACCCTCCTCTTTAGCTACAGTACATCATAGTGAAGTTGCCTGTACAGTCAGATCTGTATTAGCAGCCACCTCTATAGAGCAGCCACCTGTGTATAAAGGCCACTCTTCATATCCCCCAAAATGACACTTTCTATAGAAATCAACCTGGACAGAAAGGTCACCTTCCTAAAAAGTTTTTCTCAGGTCCCAGAGGTGACCGCTATAGACAGGTTTCATTGTATATTAGTCAACAATCTGACACTTCAATAATGGAGAATGTTTTACGTGGTCTTAGGATTTGTATCGTTTAAGTCGTATGCATTTTTCACTTCTTCCATCAGGAATGATATAACTAGACTTTCCTAGAGCTGTGGCCACATTTGACAGGTGGTCGTTATATACAGGTGACTATCTATTCACAATTTGACAGCGTTATCATCAATAAGAGATCCACACAAAGACATTTACAAAACAAGATCATGTTAACACCAGTCTAACAAATGAGTACTGTAGTGAAGTCAACAACAGTTGAAAATAAGGTTTCACAGGATTTAAATCAATAAGTAAATGGACATAATTCAATAAATCGAAAGACAAGGTGCTAGAAAGAATACTAGATTTCTCCATTCAAGGACATCTGTTATAAATAAGTGTACATTAAAGAAGAATAAAACTTAAAAGGCCATATGGGGTAACACGGCTTGCCAGCAAACCAGCATGTCTCCAAACAGCAAACAAGATAATTACTTGAATAATTCCCCAGCTGGATTTCTTTTTACATTTTGCCTTTTGCCATTGTAAACCGCACGTTAGTAGCCTGAATTTTGAAAAACTACAACATTCGAGTGTTCCCCATTCAGTTATGGACACCATTTTGAGTTCCACTTTGTACCACAAGATATTCGTCATGACGATAGCTGCTCATATCAGGCTCATCAAGAGCAGACTTAGTGATCTCAATGTCATTGTGAATAGCTTCAATCAACGCATCTACACAAGAACAAAAAAAAAACAGAGAAAAATCAGACTTCTGAAGAAAATGGTTGAATAAGTTATCAATATCCACAACTACCACATAGAGTCAATCCTGCATTAGCGGCCATCTCTATAGCCTGCACATGAAGGCCACTCTTCATGACCCCAAAATGACACTTTTATAGAAATCAACCTGGAGAGAAAGGCCACCTGTCTATAAAGGTCATTTACCTCAGGTCTCAAAGGTGATCGTTATAGACAAAATCTCTACGGTATCGATATCTAGATCGGATGTGAAATGACAAAGCACGAGCAATATAGGATTACAGTCTAACTTGCTTAATATCCCGCCCTTCGTGCAGACCAAAGGTGGGATATAAAGCGAGGTGGGATATTAACCAGACTAAGCATAAACAAGCATTTCCATTGTTTTAACATAGAATCCTAAACGTTTCAGCAGCAGCAAAGAAGAACATCTCAGTTAACACCAATTGATGGACATTAGAATTAGTTTTAACAGTAACACAACTAACCAGTGAGTCTGGCAGAGCAACAAGTGACATGTTGTCTGAGTCCCTCAATGCAAAATGTTCCGAGAAGTATATATACATTGCAATAATTCCATAAACGGGACAATAAACGAGTTTCGCAGGAAATTTGGAAGAAAGTAGCGGGATATTATCCGAGGGGAAATAAAGCAAGGTAAGAACATGAGAGTTTGCATCGCAACTAGCAAGTGGAAATTGGCTTTGAGGGATATTAAGCGAGATGGGATATTAAGCGATAGGATATAAGTGAGTCCGACTGTATTTCAACTCTAGTTTGACATTTTAGTTTTCTGGTCAAGTTTCTGTCTGGACTTCTAATTACAAAATAATGTTTGAATCGATGATTGAATGGTCGGAATCACAATTGATTGTACGGAAACACATTGACGGGTTGATTAATCACTGCATTGATTAAACAACGTATTGGCATCGCCATTCAGCGAGGAAATGCCGCGTCTGTTTTGGGTACATTCCAGAGCTCTGAAGAATTAAATGAGAATATAGATTTAGATTTCTAATATTTAGTTTTTTAAGTAGTTATAATTCTAGCATGTAAATTAGCCACCTCTAACATAAACCTTGTTCGGCTATAGGCCTACTGATGATCGAGATGATGATCACAATGACAGCTCCCGTGCAAATAATGATATTTAGTGTAATCCTCTGTTCATCGCTCTGCATTTTCAGTAAACTGTTTTGCGTTCTGCCTGTGACTGCTAAAATTTGACGATAATCACATTAATCCGTTTAGAAAAGTTGGTGTTCATTATGACAATCCTACCCAAATATTTACAAGGAATCAACGACGAGAACTTGAAAGGAAGGAGACAGAACAAAAGGTTATCGAACTGAATAAAAAACCAATCATCAATCATTTATCACCGGAACTTACTAAATCAATCGACACACAACAAGCTTCATCCCCTACAAAGGTATTGGTCTCACAAATTATGCAATAAATATACTTCAACCAAGTAACATGCGTGACTAACCTAGAGTAGGAAAGTTCTGTTCTGGCCGTATGTATCCAAGAAGAATAACGCGAAGCTCAGAACCATAGAAATCTTCCTCAAAGTCGTGCAATAAATATGTTTCCTAAATTGGAAAGGACGAAAAACAATAACAAAGAGTTTGGAATTATGGCAGCCTCTTTATAAATAATAGATTAACTATATTGATGAATAAAAAAGAACTAGACAACCATCTTTCTGATTGAAGAGCTATTGAACTTCTAAAAATCTTCAAATGTTCTCACCAAAATCATTAGTCAAATGAGATCAACCAGTCAGAAAGAGACCGAACAATTTGTCTTCAAATAACTGTGCTTAGTGAAATGTTCAATTGGATTCTGAGGGAAACGTGTGAAAAATTTTTGGCCTGCATTTAAAAATCCAGATTGCAAGCAATTAAACTGATGTTTTGTGAAGACAATTTTTAATGCTATAAACGACAGTAATTCAATGCATATAATATTTACTTATTAAGGCCAGACAAAGAGTAGCTGAAACATATCATGCCACGCCATTGCCACTGTTAGTTCATTCATCTGACATTTGGTCTGACCATGTTTATTCAAGAAAAACCTGCAAGGCCCAAGGTTACATTTACTTTAAAGTGCCTATGACGGATACTTTTTATTTCGCGAGTAGATAGATATGATCAAGAAAATACCTTTATTTTGTTGCTCTGGCATCAAGATTACCTCTCCCGCTGTTTTCCACGACAGAGCGGCGTTTTCATTTGTATTTGACCACATTGTGGTTCACAGGTCATTTAGCATGTCATTGTGATTCCTTGTCGGTTTGCTTGTCACAACAAGAGTTGCTGTGATCACTCCACAGACTCGGAGAAATAAAATAGTGCTGCTGTGAAAGCAATCAACTGTCTTGTCTCTATGGCAATGAGATGGCCTTGGCGCAATGAGAACAATAGAGACAGCTACAAAACAAAGTTTCTTGTCCTGGCTTGATCGCGATGTCTTCTATTTTCAAATCCCACAAGCAAAAAGACAAGACGACTTGATGCCAGTGTAGCAAAATATACTAGTTGGCCTGATATAAAATCATTTTACAATAGTTCTCGGCTAGCTATAGCGACACAGTTTAGCAGACGTAGTCTATATACATGTCGCAGGAGTGTCATGAAATGGCTAATTTATTGTTACCTGCTGGAATCACTGACGAGCTGGCAAAGTGCGACGACCGGATTTTTCACGTAGTAAGCTCTCTTGTGGAAAAGACATAGCTCTGTTTCAAGCCCATTTTTACACGTTTTGTTTGACAACCAAGTTTGATTAATTTCACAATAATTTTCGAACTTCAAGGCATCATAAATGCACTAAATTTGGCTCGAAATGAAAAACTCCTGAGTCCTTTTGCAAAAAGGTGGTTTTTGATCATATCTTTTTGCTAACGAAATAAAAAATTATCTGTCGCTGGCACTTTTATGAAATTTGTAGTCATAACCAGGGTCATTTTATCTAGTAGGCACTCTAACCATGTGTTTTAGACCCTCCGTTGAGATACTGTAGGCCCTTTTGGTGAAAATTTCAAATGTTTAAATGTACAGTATCTAAATGGTGCATAATCAGTTCAATCCCAGAATACCACTGAATTCATTTGTCCTACTTCTCTGGGAGAGAGAAAACCAAACTGTTTTATGTCATGTCAAAATT
Organism: Calvadosia cruxmelitensis; assembly: GCA_900245855.1. Classification (NCBI taxonomy): domain Eukaryota; kingdom Metazoa; phylum Cnidaria; class Staurozoa; order Stauromedusae; family Kishinouyeidae; genus Calvadosia; species Calvadosia cruxmelitensis. The sequence goes on from OFHS01000667.1 coordinate 27,327, forward strand.
TAGCCATCCGAGATAGATCCTTTAGGTAAAATTCTTTGGTCCTTATCTGTCTTAAGACGGCTCTGATCATAATCTACATAGTAAACTGAGAAAATAACTACAGTCAAACCTGCATTAGCGACCGCCTCTATACAGCAGCCACCTTTGTATAAAGGCCAACACCTAAATGCTACTTTCTACAGAAATCAACCGGGACAGCAAGGCCACTTGTCTATGAAGGTTATTTTCCTCAGGTCCCAAAGGCAACTACTGTTATAGACAGCTTTCACTGTAATTCTGAATTCATTCAGTAAATTTTATAACTCATTATTCATACCATTGACTTCTTCGTGTTGTTGTAAAATGGATTCCATCCAACACTCATGACCATCTTTGAAATGCAGCCGCAGTTAACGGAGGCCCATCCATAATAGATCCCTGCCTCAAATACTTCTGGCAATGCATCAACAACACTCTCTGGGAAATTAGCTGTGAAGCAGATCATCAAGAGAATACAATAGTAAGACCAGTACCTGGTTACCCAGTAGGCACAAGAGGCACATGTGTCGACAGCCCTTGCCAAGCAGTAGGCCCTCCAAAAGTATGTGAACTTACTTGTACTAAATCTAACTTGAAAACATTTTGCAACATTTGTCGGTTATATGTAATAAACTTGTTCCTCTACTCTTTCAATAATTGTAGACATAAAATAAACGACGTGGATAAAATCCCGGTAACCAGGACTTGGGTTGCGCTGGATTAAGTGCCGGTAGTCGATCGCGCACGCGCAGACAAAGGACAACGTGCGCAAATATTGAGGCTCTCGCAGTCTGCATGGTTTGTGTGAAATCATGGCGGCTATTGATGCCAAGCAATCTCTTCGTTATCGGAGTTGTTTATGACGAATTTCAGTTTGTTCAACAAATCTACAGAATAAAACATTCAGTGGATTGGAGTGCATGTTTGTGTGTAATCTTGTCACACAATCATGGGAATGGCGACACTGTTCCGCAGATCATCTGCTTTTACGCATGGTTTATGCGTGCGGTTTAGGACCGGATAGCACACTGCCCTAATAACCTAATAACATTCCCTGGAATTTTTCTGTACTATTTTTCTGTACCTCCAAACATTTATTGCAAAAAGCTAACAAGCGAGCCTCCAGATGGCTGAGATAGCATAGTTGCGATGATAAGAAAGAGTAGTCACAGATCGGAGCTTCTTCGTCAAGACGACTATGTTGAGAGCAGACGACCTAAATTCCTGAATCCTGGGAGAGTACTTATAACCTTCTGGATTACAGTAATTATGTAATTGGTGATGAAATATATCCCCCAAGCTTTCAAGTTAAAAAAATGTATACCAAATGCTAGATCTGAATCCTCTCGATTTTCGAAGCCCTTGAAGTTACACTGCCATGTTTAAACTTTCAAGTGTGTTGGCCTCTGTCTGTGCATGCGCAATCGACTACCGGGACTTTATCCAACGCGACCAAAGTCCCGGTTACCGGGATTTTATCCACGTCGTAAAATAGAATGATAATGCTGATTGATAGTCGACATATATTGGAACTGTTCACAAATTGTTCACAATATATTTCCTGAGCATGATATCTAACACCACCGAGAATCGAACTCCGACACCAAGAAATATTATTTGCTAAGTTCGTTGTAAACAAGAAACAAAATGCAATCCTCTGCGCATTGCCATTCGCGTGAGCGCAGTTGATGTTCGTAAGTTTATCATTTTGAAGAAATTATACGGTCACCATAAGAATATCCACTTCGATAATTATAATTATATTACTGTGTAATGTGAAACTGTGAAAGCCTCTATCTTCACCTTCTACAACAGTGGTTTGTTGTCGATTGAATAACTGAATGCTGTACAGTAATTGATTCTCTTATGATTTGTACGCTTCACTAATTCACTTATAATACGTATAGGCCTACTACCTTAGAAAAAATAGGTGTTTTAACGCCCATAATTTGTCGAAATGTTATAGGCCTAAGTTTCATCTCTCATTCTTCGAAGACCTAGACATCCTTGTCAGCCTAGTCAGGCAGTCACACACGTGCAGGCGGTCTGTAAGCAGTCTAACTAAGCACAAAACAACTGGCGAAGTTATCGCATATCCAGCTACCATGAATAATGAACAAGGTCACCGTCAACTATTTACCAAAAATTTAGAAACAAGGAAACCAAACTACGGTATGCAACCGAGTGAAACAAACCTTACCAGTAGGAACACCAAGTTGCTTGCTACCCCTTCCGAAGCCTTTGATGACCGTTCCTTTCGTTCGATAAGGCAGCACCTTGGCTAAGGCATCTTTGGCCTCCATGAACTATCAGAACTATTCCTAATTCTAAAGCACAACAAATACAGCAGTTCGGCAGACGATAAGCACAGGAAGATCTACAAAGCGGAACGCAATTTTACAGAGCGCCAGAGCAAATCAAATCAACCAGTCTACCAGAGCGTCTTTATCAAACACAGAAATTGGCGGTCTGCTGAAATAGCCTCGGTTGGTCTGGGGGTATTACGTCATGGGTGAACTGATGACACACTAGGAAAATAATCGTGATCAATAATTATATTGCAGTATGCTAATGTAGTAATGTCTTCGTTACTGCTAATTCAACATGCAATGTTGGTATTTACATAATATAAATCCTACTGTAATTAAAACTCTACTGTCAGAATACGATATGTCATAATAACTAAGATCTTACAGTACTCGGAACAAATCTTGTGAACTGTGAAAGAGGGCGTTTGTGTGGACGAGAGACACGAGAGATAAAGCAAGGATAAATCATAGTCAATTGGATAAATTAAGTAGAATGTGTTCTACTCGGGGCCAGGGTTACCAATGTAGCTGTTGCATAATTGAGGCATTGATTGACGAGTAGGCGCGCGATACAGTATATTATGGAAACATTTAACTGGTAACGAAATTTAGCAACGGGAAGAGATAATTGCTATAGCTGGCAGCTCTGCGATGGACATAAATGAGCTCAATCCGATTTTTATTTTCCAAACAGTAACCATTATGGCTAGAAATCGTTTCGAAAAGGGATTTTGAGAATTTGATCTACGAATATTTATTTATTTTATTTTTATTTTTTTAAGATTGAAGAAACTAACTTTTATTCTCAAAATTATTTTATTTAAATACAAATAT
>OFHS01000668.1:0-11064 GCA_900245855.1 Calvadosia cruxmelitensis
CTGTCGACACGCTTGAAGACGGAGATATCAAGTGTATTTCTTAAATCTTTTTTGTGTTGGCTTTATTTATTGGATACACATGTGGTCAGATACAACTATGAGCTCCATTTGATATCTATGCATGTTGATATATATTTCTAAAACATATCATGACATACAAATAACAATGAAATGCAATAAACAAATTTGTTGTCTCTTAGATTCTTTGTGTTTGGATTCATTCCATCATTTTTCGATTAAAAATAGTTATCATCACTATATTTAAAATTATTAATTAATTCAGCAATTATTTTTTGAAATAACCTCAATGTATATTTCATATAATTGTAACAAACTGGATTGCAGTACTCTAGCGTCACCTGTATAACATAATTTGTATTTTTACCCAGTCTAAGTCAGTTGATAATTTATTACCGTCAATTAGTAAAAGATTCTATGCATTTAAGCTAATTAAGTTAGCCTATTTCGTGATTGCTACGTATTTTACAGGCGAAGAGCCACCCAGTGGAAGTACTGAAACTAAAATAGAAGCCATTATTATTATTATTATTATTATTGTATATTTGATATATGACAAACTGGATTGCAATTATCTGGCGTCACCTGTGCATCTGACTTTGAAGCATCCAATCCCCACAAATCGATATGATGATCAGATAGGGTGACCACTCGCGAAGTATCGCCTGATGGACTCCACAGGATCCTATAGATTGCAACATGTGACATCACAATAGGCCTTTGATGCATAACACATTCACTCTAGACTAACATCGGCAACTAAAATACAAATCAGATCAGTGAGAATATCCAGTACTTTCAGCAAATAAATACAAAATGTCGTAATTTCTATTCGAAGAGAAAGTGAAAAGTAGCAGATGGAGTCAGTCGGCAACACTTTTTGTACTAGGTGGTTGAATTTTCACATTAAATTCATCCCCATATTTAAGTTGTTTTGGCGTTTGGTGCTTGGTTTGGTGCGGTTGCTTCCCCGCGAATGGCAGTAGTCGAGATAGCAAACCTGTCACCACAACCAAGCACCAGTGACACTGCTAAGTCAGTGGAATTATGATGAGAGTCAGATTTAGATGAAATCAGATGGAGTCAGTCAGCAGCACTTTTTTGTTCTAGTTGGCTGAATTTTAACAAATGGGGAATACCTATATACTATACCCAGTACAAACTCTTTCATGCAATTGCAGCCCCATCTAAATCCCCTTGGTAGATGTCTTTGTCTGATTTAAAAGATCACTGAGATTTGAGAAATAAGCTCTATCACCATCTAATAAATTTAATCGTTTAATATCAAACTTTCTTAGTATCCAAAATGATGTTGCAGAGCATCCTAGCTTTATGTCAGATAAGAAAAGTAACTTAAAACTGGAATTGAATTAGATTAGATTAGAAAGAAACAAGTTGAGAAAAAAATCAATATTGAAACAGCTTCAATTTATGTGGTCTCTTAGGGAAAGTGGTCCTAAATAGGGGCGGCAGCTGTTACATAATTGATTGCATGAAAACTGCAAAGCACAAGCTCAGCAACACTGCAAGAGTAGTTAATTTTTTATAGTGCAAAGCAGTACTGTAGTATTAACTGAGGAATGTCCTTCATCGCTTCAGGTACTAAGTTTCCAATTAATTCTCTCGCCAGAGCGGTCCATTGATGATTCACGATTACTATCCTAGCTTCTGTAAGATAATTGATACAGTCAAACCTGTGTTAGCGGCCACCTCTGTAGAGCAGCCACCTGTATGTGAAGGCCACTCTTCAAAAACCTGAAAATGACACTTTCTATAGATATCAACCTGGACAGAAAGGCCACCTGTCTATAAAGGTCATTTATCTCAGGTCCCAGAGGTGACCGTTATAGACAGGTTTCACTGTAGCATGAAAACTGCAAAGCGAGCTGAGCAACAGTCCTTTTGGTCAACTGCCAGATGTCTGACCCACTGGAACAGAACCGTAATCAACGCACATTTTATTGTTTTTTTTTTGCTGGATTTTACCGTTTGACGTTTTGGTGCTCGGTTGTAAGATCACATAATTTTTGTAATGACGTCATCTGTTGAGTGCTTCCTGTTGATCCACTGTTGGGGTAAGGTGATTGAGGAGGTTCTGTTTCATCAACCGGTGGTATCCTCCATAAAGATGCTTTCAGTTCTGCACTGTTTTCTGTAACTGAAGATCAGATTGAACAATACAGATTTACCATTAAAATATTTTACATGAAGACAAAATCAAGCCATGAAGCAAACATTAAATGCATAAGGGGTTGTTTCAATATTATGCCTCTACACATCTAAAACCTAAAAGACAACTGCTAGGCCCAATTTTCTCATAAAAATAATGGAATGAATAAAAAACAATTATAGAAAACAACAAAATCTTCTAGGAAATTTTTGAGTGCTTTTGTAATTTGATTTGATTTATTTGTCAAAGATGTTGAAAATACAGACATACACTTGACAGGAAAGTACAGGCAAGAAGGACTTGCACTTATATACAGCCTAAATAACGCATACCGTTTATACGCAAAGAATTTTGGCACAAGTTAATTGTTTGCTTATAAGCAGATGCTGCATATAAGTAATTTAAGATCGCAATGTATTACTAACCTGAGATGTACATATAAAAGGTTTTTGTAAATATCAGATGTGCATATAAGTGATGTGCAATATAGTTTCTTTCTAAAGCCGGGTTCACATATATGGTGCAATTCGTTGCTTGCAACACGGGGCCTAATTATCTGAGCACAGAACACATTAAATAATGCTTCCTATGTGCGACTTACCATTCACACGATGCAACAGAATGCTAGCGGCTATGAAGCGGAAATTCCCGCAGGGAGTTACACAAGGAAATAAAAACCTTCAAACAAGTATGAAAGTAGGAGGGTTTCCATGATGTTGAGCTCGTCCGAGCAGAAATTAACGCTCTGTTGACAATAGTAGAAATTATAGCAGAATATCTTGTAATGCAGAACGACGACAACCGTGCTGCAAGAAGCACTTGGTTGACTCTTGTTACCCTTACTTTTTCACGGGCAGATTAGCCATGATGAGTCCCTAAGTACATTGTCATTCGTTTCTAAATAATGTGTGGCTCCACAAGAGCTTAACGGCGTCGCTGATTGACTGAAGTTCAACTTCCTCTTGTACATTGCTTGAAATGGGCTCCAAATATCAAACATGCTTGATCGCTTGCAACCTGTGCGCAATCGTATGATTGACGCTCGCATGAAGCTTAACCAGCAATCATTAACACCTAATGATTTCCTGGTAGTCCGCGTTGTCAGCAACAAATTGAACCATGTGAATGCGGCTTAAAGCAATCAATGCAATTCAATGAACCCTGTCTTTGAGCATTTCTGTATATAAAAATTCTAAATTATCTGCTTACTAAATTCTGCTATCTTCATTTTGCTAATTATGAACTGTACTCATACACGCTTTTCACAATTTATATTTGCCTTCCAGAAACATTCATTAGGTCCCAAGGATTTTTGGATCCTGAATACAGTTTTGACGACATTTATTGAAGAGATAAGTCAAAGAAGGAACCTCATTTGTGGCAACGTTTTAGTATTGACTGATGTCATTCTCAAGTCTATAGAAAATAAAAACTACTAACTGCGCCACAGTGAAGTAAATAAATTATTCTATATGAAGAGTTAAGAAAAAGAATACTTCAACTGACCATGATTGTAGCAGGTGCCAAGGATACTTTTGTCTGTTGGATGACTGTTGATAAACCTGCACAAACAGGATAAGAAAACAAAGATAAGTTTCACTGTGTAAAATATTAACCTCTATTCATATATGGTACAGTGTAACCCCGCTAATATCACCTCGGTTAATATCACAACCCGCTTAATATCACTACACTTAGAGAACCAAATTCTGTCAGAATCAACTATTTGCACCCGCTTAATATCATGACCCGCTTATTATCACGATTTTTGACTGGAAAATCATAGTGATATTAACGAGGTTTCACTGTATTTTATTTATGCGCATGTTCGATCGAAGAAACGACTACAAATTTTCGCAAGAACAAGAATAGGTTTTCAGAAAACAAAGGCTCCACACATGTCCAGAAGAAGTGTTGGGAAATTTGAGCTCATTACACAAGCACTGCATAAAAAAGTGTGCTAATATTACAGGATTATATTGTCAAGTTCTTTATCATATCAACTAATTACGCACAATTACTGCCCATGAAGGAAAAACATGGAAATTCCTTGATAAGGTTATCATTTATTCAAAATAACACATTGCTCAGACCAATGCTTGGTTGTGAAAGGGACAGGTTCCGCAGCTTCGCCAAGTTGTGATTACTTGCTTACACCAGCTACTTTACAATATGCTAACTCCCACCAACCAAGCACCGATGCCAAACTCTTACCTAGTGGCGATGAGTCAACACTGAATCATTATGGTGGAAACTGAATTGAAAGCGGTTGGAAACAGATGTTGGTGAAGGACCAAAACTGTGCACCAGTATAGACAACATCAAACAGAGCTATTATGTAGAGATTTTAGCAAATAAGACTCATTTTCTTTGATTTGTCATGCCCAATGAGGCAAACACAATGAAAAACACTTCATCAAGTTTTCCTTTCACGACAATTACGGCGCCTATAAATTCAAGCAAGGCAACAAATTACGGAAAGCGTGACAATAAGTGAGTGTAAACATAAAAATCCTTTGGAAATCCGTGATAATAACTGAGATGTGAAAATATCCGAGGTGATATTAACCAAGTAGAATAAGAGAAAAGCTTAGGGACTGGCAAGTGGAATTTCACTTTCCGTGAAAATAACCGAGACGTGATAATATCCGAGGTGATATTAACCGAGTTATACTGTACTACTTGATCCGAATNAACCCGCTTAATATCACTACACTTAGAGAACCAAATTCTGTCAGAATCAACTATTTTAACCCGCTTAATATCATGACCCGCTTATTATCACAATTTTTGACTGGAAAATCATAGTGATATTAACGAGGTTTCACTGTATTTTATTTATGCGCATGTTCGATCGAAGAAACGACTACAAATTTTTGCAAGAACAAAAATAGGTTTTCAGAAAACAAAGGCTCCACGCATGTCCAGAAGAAGTGTTGGGAAATTTGAGCTCATTACGCAAGCATTGCATAAAAAGTGTGCTAATATTACAGAATTATATTGTCAAGTTCTTTATCATACCAACAAATTACGCACAATTACTGCCCATGAAGGAAAAACATGGAAATTCCTTGATAAGGTTATCATTTATTCAAAATAACACATTGCTCAGACCAATGCTTGGTTGTGAAAGCGATAGGTTCCGCAGCTTTGCTAAGTTGTGATTACTTGCTTACTTCAGCTACTTTACAATATGCCAACTCCCACCAAGCAAGCACCGATGCCAAACTCTTACCTAGTGGCGATAAGTCGACACTGAATCATTATTGTGGAAACTGAATTGAAAGTGGTTGGAAACAGATGTTGGTGAAAGACCAAAACTGTGCACCAGTATAGACAAAAGCTGTTAATGATGACACCGGTATTGACTGATATATTTAACAAAGACAGACTGTAAAATTATTAGGACAGCAAAAATTTACAATTGTTGGTGAAATACTGATACTATTATTGGCAGAGTTAACTTTATAACTTTAGTTGCCAAGCCATCATTTCCAGCGCTTTAGAAAAGCAGCAGAAACATTATTGTTTCGTACATTGGTATCATTTCTCAGTTGCTGAATAATGTGACAACTAAAAAAGAATTCAATAGCAAGAAGTGCAAACAGTCTCTTATTTACCAAAGAAGTACTACAGTGTAACTCGGTTAATATCACACCCTCCGGAAAATCGTAAAACGTGATATTATCCAAATCGTGACAATAACCGAGTCTCATACTCAGACCTCTAATTTTGCAGGAATGGCTCAAACAATAGCAAAAGCGGTCCATAGAACAGCAAACTCTGTATCAACATCAAACAGAGCTATTATGTAGAGATTTTAGCAAATAAGACTCATTTTCTTTGATTTGTCACGCCCAATGAGGCAAACACAATGAGAACACTTCATCAAGTTTTCCTTTCACGACAATTACGGCGCCTATAAATTCAAGCAAGGCAACAAATTACGGAAAGCGTGACAATAAGTGAATGTAAACATAAAAATCCTTTGGAAATCCGTGATAATAACTGAGATGTGAAAATATCCGAGGTGATATTAACCAAGTAGAATAAGAGAAAAGCTTAGGGACTGGCAAGTGGAATTTCACTTTCCGTGACAATAACCGAGACGTGATAATATCCGAGGTGATATTAACCGAGTTATACTGTACTACTTGATCCGAATAAATAACATAAGCCTTCCATTGATTTTCGTGACTCCCATTTGAAATTGTAATTGACTGAAATAAGCATGGCCTGCATTCAATGCAGTGTCACTAGTCCATCATGGGTGCTTTCTTCATGCTATAGGAATGTTCCAGTTCTCAAGGTGAATTGCAGAAATACATAGAAGGCAGTCAATGTCGGGATTTCCTTTAACTCGCCAATATAACTGAAGAATCAGGCTTTCACAAAGAATGACCGTGCATCCGTGCATGACTTCCGGCAGCTCCATCCAGGAAGCAGAAGATCAAGAGAAGGGGCGACACAATGTTTCTGAAAGCTGCCATCAAATAGTGCTACGGCCGAATCGGCCACGCTAACATATACACAGGCTATGCAATATGCAGGCACATTATTGTTTAAGTGTTGTTAGCACTACAACGTGCATTAAACAGAGCAAATAACGATAAAATCCTAGATTAGACATTTGAATAGTGCAAACCTCTGTCATCATCTGTACGGCAATAGATGAAGTTATTCTGCTTAGCCCTGCAAAGTGGATTATTGCTCAACATCCGTGAATCATTAAAAGACAAAGAGGGTGGTGACTTTGTCTAGAAATCTAGGTTCTCAGTGTACTGCATAAAAGACACATCTTACTCTTTGCAATGTAGCTACTAAATCTGATTTAAGTGAGGTTAAACTAACACCATAGTGCTGACGTGCTATGAGGTTGTCATTGAGGCTAGTCTCACTGTGGCACAACTGGTGAGGTGTGTCATCAGACAGTGCAGTGGGTTTTGCAGCCATTTTCATTGCCACATAGATGGCCTTTGAAGGATTACCGCCGAAGGTTCGGGTCAGAGCTGACCGCTGCACACACTAGTCTTGAGCCGCCATGTTGGAGTGAACGATCGTCGACGCTATTCCTGTTTCTTATGTAAGGACTTGACTGTTAATGTTTATGTTACACTTGTCATTTATGTTACATCTGTTCTAGGTCTGCTTGTGTTATATAATCGTCTGTTTTAGATCTCCTTTATTGTTTCGATTAAATTGTTGACATCAAACGAGGAGAAATTTTTCATGAAGGAGACATAATGGACAACGTGAAAATACAATGTTCAGTACCAGGATGCCAGTTCTCCACCGGGAACATCTCAGAAGCGCTGTCCATTGCCATGCTCACAAACCATGACCTGGCCCACAAGGCATCAGCTTTCCCGCCAACTCTGGAGCCTGCATCTATTGCAGCAAGAGACCCAAAACTTGATCGGCCCAAAGTTCACATTGGCATTACAGAGGAAGAGTGGAACGTACTTGTCCGACACTGGGATGTGTTCCGATCTGGCTCTGGCATCAACGACATGTCAGCTCCTTCACAGCTCTTCCAATGTGCTGCAACTGATCTTGGCGACCACCTACTAAAGGCTAACTCAGGAGCGGCCACTGAACCCCTGAAATCCCTCTTGAAAGCCATGGAGTCAATAGCTGTCATCCCAGTAGCAACTTGCTTATTACGTACGGAGCTCCCTCACTTACACCAAGAGCGCAACAAGTCTGTTCGCTCATTTACTGCTAAGGTTCAGGGTAAAGCTGAAACGTGCGTCTTCCGCGCTTCATGTACCTGACCTGCGGCCTAGCAGTCGATTATACGAACCATGTCATCCGTGATGTTATAATCAATGGCCTGTACGATGCCGACATCAGAAGAGAGGTGCTTGGGGTTGATGCAATCCTGGCAAAACCCATCAATGTCATTGCGTTGGTTGAAGGCAAAGAGATGGCACGGAATGCCTTCCCCTCACCTTCCATGTCAGTCATGTCGTCCTTTCAGCGACAGAGAAACTTGCTATCCTTCCCGGTAGCGAAAGCACCCTCACTTGCCGACAGAGCAAGGATAGCACTATTTCCAACCTGCAATCAGGGAAGGTGCCCGAGAGTGGAACGAGAAGCCCCACCAAATATGCCTTGACTGCTACCGCGCCAATCACCGCCGAAAGCGCCAGCCAGGCTAAACCACTCCGAACCCACCCCAGGCCCCAGCACCGACACTTGGGTCTATGGAGACGGATTCCATCTCTCAAAGTGCGTCAATCCAGGCAAAAAACACTGTTGTCTCTCGCAAGGGCAACCATGCACATGCAACACCCACTCATGCTGCTATCCCCAAGATGGACCACCACATCTTCTCTAAGGGAGAATGGAGATGAGCCCGACACCGTGACCACCCCCGAGCCGCCATCAATATAGCTCCTGCATGGCCGCTTCACCGCAAAATCATCATCAATCTGGATGTACAAGCCGAGGTAGCCGCCATTGCTGATACAGGTGTACAGTCTGACCTATGGTCCCTGAAACTGTTCCTGGCCAGTGGTTTCTCGCTCCATGACCTCTACCCTATCAGCTTTGCCCCGGCCACCGCTAATCGCTCTCCCATCGCCATAGAGGACGGATTTCTTGCTAAGCTCAGCACCCGGTCCTCCCTTGGCCATGTCACGTCCTGTCACTCTATGGTGTCAGCGGCTCTGTGCAAGAGATGTACTTGTCATTCGACTCCTTGCTCAACCTGGGATTGTCATCACACCAGTTCCCATCCCTGAGTGACGCCACACTTATCCCACCTCCACATACACCACCGGCTGTTCAAGCCACGTGTCCTGCACGATGGTTGCTCGACCCTGGATACTATTTGTTACTCCTCATGCTCGTGCCTCCAGTGACAGGCCACGCCCATCCATCCAAAAAGCTACCGTTCCCCTGCATGCCTGAGAACAACGAAAAGATGAAGATATGGCTACTCGAACAATACTTATCCTCCACATTCAACACCTGCTCCCACCGAACCCTTCCATACATGAAGGGACCACCTGTCGAAATACACGTGGACCCTGATGCCACCCCCAGGGCCTGTCACACCCCAGTGAACATACCCCTTCATTGGCAGCAGAAAGTGCACAATGACCTTTTACGTGATGAGAGGTCAGGGTCATCGAGTGGGTGCCCTATGGTGAGCCGGTTCTTTGGTGTCACAGAACAGTCGTCACCAGAAAGCACGAGGGTTCCCCCCGGTGCACTGTTGACCTGTCGCCATTCAATAAATTCTGCCAAAGGGAGACACTTGCCATGGAATCACCGCTCCAGTTGGCCTGCCCCATCCCCAAGGACACTTGGAAAACAGTCACAGACGCCTGGAACGGCTATCACAGCGTCCCGCTAAGGATCTCTGACCGCCCACTCACCACGTTCATTACGCCATTCGGGCGTTGGAGGACACGAGAGCGCCACAAGGATTCCTGACCTCTGGCGATGGATACAACCATAGGTTTGATGCCATCCTGGCTGAGTTTGAGCACAAGGAACGCTGTTTCTACGACACAGTACATTACGACAGTGATCTGAAGGCACAGGTGGGGGTTGTTCTCAACCCTGATAAGTTCCAGTTCGCCAGCAAATGTGTTGACTTCGCGGGCTTCCATGTGACAGACATTGCCATTGAGCCGCTGCCAAAGCATTTCGATGCCATCAGAGACTTTCCAACACCGACCACCACCACTGACATAAGAAGTTGGTTTGGCCTTGTCAACCAGGTCTCAAACTATTCACAGCTGCGCGACCTTATGGCACATTTCAAACAGTTCCTCAGTCCCGCTGCCCATTGATGTGGTCCCCCGAACTAGAGAACGCCTTTCGTGCATCCAAAGAGGCCACTGTCGAGGTCATCCGCCAAGGCGTAGAAATAGGCGCAGCTCCTACCAAATCAAGTACACCAACGCCAAAACAACTTATCTGTGGTGATGAGTTTAACCATACATAAGATCATAAAGTGATGAAAAGGAACAGACACTTTAATAAGCTGTGAGTTGCGAGTTGCGACCTACATTTTAAAGATAAATTAATGCGCTAAAAGTCAGCATACAAATAAGGCATGGTATCAGCTTCACATTAACATGTTACAGAACCGTTCTTACCAGATTTCTCCAGGAGAATGGACAAAACAATACTTTGTGATAAGATTAGTTTCATCATCAAAATCTATTAGATGAACCTGAAAGAAATATAAATGCAATACATTAACATACCAGGAAAAGAGAAGCAGAAACACAATTAAAGTGATCAAAAACTCCAGAATGTTTTCCAGATATCTGGACAAATAATCAAAATTAGAAGTTCCAAATCTGATTGAATTGTCTAATTTTGAGATCTCCAACTGTATTCTATTATTTATACTTTTTGAAAATCAAATCTTTCTGAATGACAAAGGATGGGGTGAAGGGCACAAGGTGTCTTGTCTTGAAAAGTGATAACGGTATGTAGTTGAAGGTGCACTTGAAATCATTGCATAGAAAGAGATGCGACAGCGAACAGATTATAACATGACATTTTCGATTCACACAATCTGATTGGCTAAGAGCCGTGTTTGGAAATTCGACTGAAAACCGGGTTTCACAAATCCACGAGATGCATTTTCATTTATGATTCAGAATGGTGCAAAAGGTAAACATTACAGACATTACTCCAAGCTTCGACTTCGGCTTATGATTAACGAGCAGTATGCTAGACCTTGGCACTCCCGATATGCGTTTCCAGCATACGTCTACGGAGGAAATTAACAAACTGCTTGAAAGTGTCTGTAACATCATCAATCAGGGCACAGAAGGGAGAGAGGCATCAAGAACACGGCGAGCGACCGCCTCGCTCAACGACTATGCGATCACTGAATATAATCACGC
>OFHS01000668.1:20693-36424 GCA_900245855.1 Calvadosia cruxmelitensis
GAAACGGCGTCATAATTGCGGTTTTACGAATTCAACCTGATTTGTGGTCAAAACGGAAGTCGCGCAAGAAGGCTCACTACGGAGAAAAACTGCTCAAAAGGGCAAGTTCAAAAGAGCAAGTTCTAAACGTGCTTCGAATTGAATTTTCTTTTGCATGCAACGTTTTTACCCTGTTTCACATTGGAAGAAAAAACCGCCATGTTATTTGCAATTCGTAGCAGTCCAGGGACAATACCCCCAGCTGGTGGTCACTGGACGATGTAATCATAATACAGCATTTTAAAATTCCAATCGCAAAACTGCTTACAGCTGTCATATTTCAGATTTTATGATGGAAATCACGTACATACCACTGTTTTGTGACTTAAAACATCATTGTGTTTTGAAAAGCAGGATCATTGACAAGCAGGATAGATACTGTACACCGTTATTTTATAAAAAGCAACAAAATATTTGATATTTTGAATAATCTCATTTGATTTGAAGCAATAGAATGACTTGTGTAAAATCTAGCCATCAGTTGCAGCATTCAAATGGAGAAAATGCCTACATCATCTTGCAAAAATAGCATGGAACAGGTTCTGTCCTAATACGGAGTCAATAAATATGAACAAAATCACTTGTTTCATGGCACTGAAAGAGGCGAACTCGGACCGCATAAAGTGTGTTGTTAGCTGGAAGCATAGTTGGTGCGGGAAGAGAGACAATGTCTGCTAAGAAGATCAAGTCTATCGGTGACCATGTCAAGGTAGGCGTGGATGAATATGACCAAGGATACGACTATGTTTTTGACAAAAGAAGTGGCAATGGGTTGGTAAAGTTTTGGCGTTGTACACGAAAGAGCGATAAGCGCAAAGCAAGGTTGCATACAATTTCATTGTCTGGAGAGGTAAGATGCAACCTAATTAGAATTCACACTGACTAGTTATATTTTATTTAGCACTATGCAGCTGCATTTGAGCATAGTGACGGGTCATTTGTCATGTTCCGCTCATACTAGTGCTTATCACCCTGCGTTTTTAATTCTCTGTTGCAGGTGGTACAAATTATGAATAATCACAACCATGATTTGGAAGCCGCTGTCGTTGACCTTGCAAACACAAGGTAAGCGATCAAGGATCGCGCTATCAATACTGTAGAGGTGAGAGATACTAATTCTGTGATAGGTTTGCGGTAGCCTGTCCCTTGTGACATCATACGCGATCTCTTCATTTAATTTAAATTTAATCTGCAGTGTTCTGGACAAATTGTAGACGAGGCCATCCAGGGCGTAAATGAGGCAGTGATGGGCAGAATGCCCAACCATGACACCTTTAGAAAGGTTATCCAAAGAAAGCGGTGGATGGTGGATCCTGTCCCGGCAAACCCTGCATCATTAGCAGATCTGGTGATACCTCCTCGGTATCAAGCATACACCCCAGTGGAAGAACAAGGTTGGTTGATATTATTCGACTTGGCATGAAGATTGGTTTTAGAGGTGTGTTGATTGATTTGGAATTTATAGCCGTCTAGTCTTCAAACAGTTTATCGTTCTTACATAATCTCTTACTTCATGCACAACTTGTCACACTGTATACTGTAAAAATTCGAAACGATAGCAGGTGTAAAGAAAATAACGATTGCGATGTCGGGCAATATAGTCATTTAAAATGGTTCTAGGTGTTCATTCCTTGCGCTCAACATCAATCTGTCTCGTTTGCTTTACCTTTAACTTATTGCCTATTTTCTGTTTATAGAGGAAAATTTCCTGTTTGCAGATTCTGGGCGACAAGATCCTGAACAGATTTGATTTTTGGGAGAGAAAGCAATATGTCATGGGTGTCTCATGTAGGAAAAGACTTCTTGGGCGGCACCTGTAAAACATCTCCACTACATTTTAGCCAAATTTACACCATCCTTGCAATGCAAAGTGGATTTGTGTTTCCCTTGCCGTACGCTCTGCTGCCGAACAAACAGGCAAGGATGTACCAATGTCTTTTCTCGACAATGCAAATTCTATGACCAGACTTAAACGTAGGTATATCACTATATCGTCGTGGCTGCTGCATTCCTAATTAGAGATGTAATTCTCATGTCAAAGTAATTTGTCTTTTTACTAATGATTTAGCGCATAATAACAGTGAAATAGCATTCAGGGGCTGAATAGCTGTGCCACTTCGTGCTTGCGTGAAATTAATAGCATGATTCTCTTGCTTATATCTTTATAGTCATTGTTGCTTGCTTATCCTTTGCATAAGCTGAATGGCTTGTTTGGTCTGACTTGGACTTTAGGACCGTTATCTCATCCTTTGATGTTCCTTTTGTGTTTTTCTAGCCGCAAATCATCTCAGTTGACTATGAATTGGCTGCAATCTTGCCGCTCCAACAATGCTACCCAGCAGCTGCACTACAAGGATGCCTCTTTCATTTCTGTCGAAGTGTGAAGAGGCAGCTCGGATGATGCCAGCTGGTTTAAAGATATGATAATGATGTTGAATTTTCGATGCATGTTCAAATGCTTGTTGCTAATGCCTTTGTGCCGATGTCTCATGTGGACGAGACATTTGACATTATCGCAGCCTACGTATTTCCTGCTCTTCAACAAATCATCGACGTGATGGAAGACCATTATGTTGGTGAGATTATGTATTTCCTGTTGTAACGTGCTTCACACATTTTTGTGAAAGTTGCTATACCTTCACATTGAGCTCATTGACTTGCAGAAAGAAGTATATAATCTTCGCTGTAGCCATACGCTAGTGCATTTGAATTATTTATGCTTAGGAAGAAGAAGCAGGAATGGTGCCCGACGAAGGCCAACTTTTCCCATCGAGATGTGGCCCTTCGCCCTTCACGATAGAGCGGTATGCTAATGCTGCAGTATAACCGTAGTATTCATTTATGCAAGATAGACAGTTGCCTAAAAATTGCTTCTGAAATAGTCTTTTATCATGTGTCTTTGCTCATTACATTATTTCAGATCAATCAGGATGATAGCACCAACAACTTTGCCAAGGCAACTCATCGACTTCTTCAAGGTGAACTGGGAATGAGCCATCCCACCCTGTGGAAACTAATGATGGCTAGTCAGCCACCACCCAGGAAGAGGCAACAATACCTACGACTGGATAAGAGAATTTTCCGAATAGTCGGGGACTTAAGAAATCGATCGTGGATAAAATTTCTAAGGGGCATTGCACACAACTTAGAAATGTACTAGTTGCTAGCAAAGATAAGATTCAAATATGTGTATATCAATAACCTGATTGTAATTTTGTATGAGCTAATATTTGATAAATTGTGCTCAATATGATTACTGTACATTTTGTTTTTATCGAATATGTTTTTATCAAATATGATCGTCAACTAACTTTTGTCATGTTTGATGCCTTTGACTATTGAAGGTAGCATCATCCACGACGGAAAGTTTGACATTATTCGTTACTGAGTCTATGCTGTTCAAAACACCAGCAACACACCTGTTAACATGCAGTATTATATGTGAAACCAGTGTGATGGGTGTCTGGGGTGGTTTTGCTTGGCAGCTCATAATGATGCAGTGCAGAACTGCAGGAGTCATAATTATGTTTACATGTATATGTAAGTAACGGTTTACATAAATTATATCGGTGATCAAGACGTCAATTTACAACAAACAAATATTATCAGCTCTGTGATAATGAATTACGGACGGTTTTATTAAATGATTTGTAATCACTATATTTATTGAGCAAGTAGGGTGTTAGAAACGTAAAACTTCTCTTTTTGCAATCGATGTCCACTTTAGGTAGCTCATAATGCATGGTGACTTTGTGACTCAGTAACGCTTTGCGTTATTTCGATTATTCGTACGGTATTAAGTAATTTTTTGGTGTTTTAATAACAAATTACACAATAATTTAGATAATTTATTTACCCAAGTGACGATTTGAAAAAGTTCATCGACGGTCCCTATAAGTATTATTTTATTTTGTATCAGTACGATGTCACACCTGCCTTAATCTGAAAAGTGCCAAGTGACTTCAATAGTTTGCTCGCTATTTCATACTTAAAAGCTGAATTGTAGCATTATTTCGGGTGTTTGGCTGGCTAGAACTAACTGCACAGTGGCATGGATCATTTTTAGCTAACATTTGATATAAATACGTTTCGAACATGAGTGACGCTTTTATTCCAGAAGTTTGTGTTATTTTATGTAATCCGCTCAAGATACCTACCCTCTATTTGAATTTGCATAAAATACTACACAACCCACATATCAATCAGTATGTTGTCGTTGCTGGAACAGTTATGGAAACTGCCACTTTCCAAGCATACTGCATGTAATGAGGTACAGTCAAACCCGTATTAGTGGTCACCTCTATAGAGCAGCCACCTGTGTATAAAGGCCACTCTTCATAACTCCAAAATGACACTTTCTATAGAAATGAACCTGGACAGAAAGGCCACCTGTCTATAAGGGTCATTTTTCTCAGATAGACAAGTTTCACTGTATATAATAAACTTTTACAAGTAGCGTTTTCACTTTTTACCATGCCCTTCTTCACATCTCACGCATTTTATGGCTACAGCTATCAAGCATATTATATAAAGAGAGAACAAAATTTCATTAAAAGCCCTATTTGAGGTAAGAAGCTTGCAAAATCGAGTGTTGCATGTGCAATCAGTTTGATTTATTCCTAATAAAACTAGTACCACACGTGTTCAGATGAGGGTTCACATCACTAGAACTCTTAAAAGGGACTTCTTAGAGTTTTGCATGCAAAGTTCACATTTTTCCTTGTGTTCAACATCCGGTAGCTATTTTTAATGCTCAAAAGTTCAGATTTTTATTTTGAGCGGCGATCATCAGCCTATTAATGGTCCTTTTCTGTAATTGATTGCGGCTTCAGCCTCTCGTCGATGCGCATCTTAGTTTTTTCATGTGTCTACCACACAGGCGAAATGTCTGTTCATGTTGTGTCTACTGAAAGGCAAGCAAAATCAAAACTTATACAGTTCAATATTACAGTCTTTCTATGGCGCCAAAACGTACTGATGCGCCAAAACGTACCAATGCGCCAGAACGTCTACGGCGCCATAGCAACTAGCACCAGGGAGGTCGGCGTCCACAAAACTGCCGCCAAAATGGTGATGCCTAAACGACAGTGTCCAACCAGCGGCGCCGAAACGTCCCTTCCCCTAAAAAATAATTTCTGAAGTTTGAGTAACTGACTAGGGTAGCAGATTGAGAAGTACTCAATTGACAATTAGTGCATAAAAAATTGAAGATTCAACGAGACTTAGCTGTAAGGTGAAGTTTGATGTGGATTCTACCAGATCATATCAGCAGCAGAAATTATAGGAGATTGCGCATGCGCGGAGTCAATCTTTATAGTCTTCATCATTCTTTTGTGTTCATAACTCAGCAAGCCAATGCAAATTAGTTTTTGGGAAGGTTGCTGACACAGCGGAAATCTCTTCTGCTGCGATGACCTGGTAAAACCTACATCAAACTTCACCTTACAGGTACCAGGTTTTCGCAGCAGAGATTATAGGAGATGTCAAAGCCTTATGAGTATGAGTATGAGTATATATTTAGACCATATCGTAAACGAAATACAAAACAATGGATTACAAAAAGTGTGAATAGCAAGTAATTTGGTTACATGGTATGATCATGGGTCATCCCTTAAGCACAAATTTTGCTTGTTTATTCGGGAGACCCAAAAGTTAAAATAGTTTTATAGTTATACAAGTACAATTAGCATATATTTGCTGAGCTGAAAAGTTTGGCAGCAATGAAAGTAATCAAAGGAGAAAGGTGAAAAGAAAAGTGAAAGAAAAAATTATAGACTACAGGTGTAGCAATTTGTAAGAGTGCAGTGTAAGTAATAATTGTCCAAAAATAGATTTTTGATAGCAGAATTAAACATGGGAGTCCGTATGTGCAGCCCTAAGTCAAAAACAAAGTTATTCCAAGCTGTAGGAAAGCAATAATCTGGATAGCGCTGATATTTTGAAAATTTCACAAAAGGAACAATAGAATTATTCTTTTTCCGGCGATGGCTATCTTTAAAAATAAAACTATCCAGTGCAAAAGATGGGCAAGTGCGCGCATAAACTGATAGACTGCATAAAGGCAAGTAATTTTGATAAGTATAGGCTATCAAATTTGAGAATGCGAAGACTTTTAAAATAGGGTTCAACATGAGTCAGGGGCTTTACTCCAACAATTCATTGAACAAATTTTTTCTGTAGCAGAGCAAGCGAATGTCGTTGAGAGCTATTTCCCCATATTGCTATGGCATATTCAATATGTGGCTTAGCAATTACATTATATATATGGATTTTATGTTGAATGGAGAGAAATTGTCTTACACGAATTATAGAGTAGATGAGTTTTCTAAGTTTATTTTGAACGTACTGAATATGAGAAACCCAGTTAAGCTTATTGTCAATCTGAACACCTAGAAACTTTACAGTTTTAACTGGGCAATCAGACCCACAACATTCAAGTAGTTGGTCGCCAATCTTTAATTTAAAGGATGCTGGATTTTGTTACCAAAAATAATGTATTTAGATTTTGAAGAATTGAGAGTTAGTCGATTTGAATTAAACCAACTGAGTACTTTGGAAAGTTCATTGTTAGCATTCAGTTCAAGATTATATAGAGTGGAGTCAGAGAGTTGTAGAGTAGTATTATCAGCAAAGAGATTGACAGAAAAATTGGTGCATTCAGGTAAGTCATTAACAGATATCAAAAACAGTAGAGGGCCCAGTATGCTCCCTTGAGGGACACCACAGTTGACTGGATGAAAAGGGGATAGAACATCAGTGAACAAAACAATTTGAGAACGACCGTTCAAGTAATTTTGAAACCATTGCATACACGACATATGAAATAGTGCTGCACTTTTTCAACAAGATGGATTTCTTTGAGTAGATGATGTGACCAAACAGGAGTGCAAGGTTCAAGATTTGGTCTGCTATAAATAATGTATGCCGATGTCAGTAGATGAGGGTCATTTGAAGTAGAAAATTTGAGGAGGAGATAGACGTGCTCCAACTTAAGTGCTTGGACATTGTAGGTCTTCCTGTGGCACAAATAACAAATGGATTACTTCATTCCTGATTTATAGGCCTATCCCCTGTGTTGTTATAAATCAGTTAGCAGCTTTGTAGCAGCAGTTAGGAAGAGAAAGTTTATGACAACATTAAAATAATTGTAACTTAAGCTAGCAGAATCCAACGTCAAGCAACACCCTTGCAATTTTTAATTGAAATGTATGAAGGCTCATTAAATTGGGTTGTGCACCACTAATACCGTTAAATTTAAATTGAAGATATGTTTATGTTCGGTTATAATGTCAGTTATGAATAGCTTAAGAGTCTTTACAATCAGGTTTAAGACGAAATCAGAGATCAAATTGCAAATTATGATCAAGGCTTACACCATAAGAAAGGTATCTTCTTTGGCATACTGAATATCATGGCTAAGGTTTATTCTTTATTATCAGCTACTCTGTCAAGCTTTGAAATCTGATTCTTAATCTTTTAGGAGCTGATATTTCGGCTTGATGGGTTCAAGAAGCATGGATGGTACCTTACACTTATCCAGTTTGGATTTTACTCATTCTTTGGATTTTCAGAAATTAAATTAACAAGACAGGGAACACGAAGGTATGTTACACTAAGTGCAGGGTTTATTTGGTTAGCGAGCAAGTTTGCCATCTGATGTTGCTTGTAAAAATCTGAAAGAACATGACAAACTTGGAAGTTAGGACTATTTGTGATTCTTTGAAAGCATTTTTCAGTCTCATATATCACTTAATTTCTGACTGTGGAAAGAAAATTACCACAGAAAGTAATTCAATTACGTTGAGAAATCCCTCCAAATAAAACTAGTTGCTGTATGTAGCTATATGTGTGACAACACTGACCATTAGATACCAGGTGATTGATAATTATGTGCTAATCCTCCAATCTTACTTAGATTATTTTCTGGATATCAAGGTTCTATGGTGCATTGGAAATCAGTATCTATGACACCACTGCGACAGGGCCGTTTTAAGCATTAAGAAGGCTTGAATACTTTTCCTATTTGGGCCTAGCTCAAATGGTTAAAAATACTGAAATTTACGTTTATGTTAAAAGTGTCATTACTTGACAAATATGATATCAATTTGCTCATACTCGCATCCAGGAAAATGGGATGCATTAGTTCAGTGGCACTCTGGAAATGAATTCACTTTGTGCAGTATAGGTACTGTACAATTGAGTATTGAAAACTACAGAAAAGGGCTTTTCCAAGGGAAGGTCTTTGAACTCGTGTGCTTGAGTTTGTACTGGATGAAACAGCTCTGATTGCAACCTATGAAGCAATCTTGAAAGTGATGCTTCCTCTGTTTTGTCATTCCTTTGATAGAAAGGACAAACTCAGTCCAAGTTTGCTCAAATTTTCTGTTGAAACAATTACTACATTTCACTGAATAGCTTTTCTTTTTTGACCACCAGAATCCCTTTCCAAACATACTTCTTGATTTCCTTGCTGACAGTTGCAACAATGGGACTCTCAAATAGCTCACTGGGGTACTTAAACTACCCTACCCAGGTCAGTTGATTTTTGTAAAGTATAGCGTTGTTCTATTTTGTTTACGTTTTGAGAAAGTGTTTAACAGTAGGTAGCGTGTAGGTTAGTTGTGTGTTCCATGAATGTAGCATATTTAACAAAGTAGTGTTTTATGCATCTGATTTGTTAATTGTAAACAGGTAAGCTTACAGTATGTAGTCCCACTACCAAATGTGTTTATTACATAAATTCCTGTTCAAATTCCACTAGAATCGAAGCTATTAAAATCACCCAGAATTTCATAAGGAGTGGGTTATGCATCATAGACCTCCCTTTGAAACAAAGGTCATTTATAAAGTCATACCAAGGCAGGGTATGATTTGTTTGCCTTTCACAATGATTAAACCATTCAAATTAAATGTTACTAGAAGTCGAGTAAAAATGTCACTCCAATTTAAGTCAGCTACAGGTTAAAGTAATGTCCCAAACTTTGATTTTGTTGCTAAAAGGGGTCAGAGTTTAAACAGATTTGTTTGAGTTTAAGTGATTTCATTCTACTGTTCCTCAGTGGGCTACAACTGTTGCAACAACTGTCTGTATCATCTAAATCCTAACGTTGACTGATTATATCTGCGACATCGTGTTGATCTGTATGGCTTTTCCTTGACCACCTTATGTTACTTACACTATGAGAAAAGAAATCAAAGGATTGGGTGGGCTGAAAGTGCCGAGACAGCACCAAAAATAAAATAACCCACATACCGCAACAGTGCTGGTACTGAAAAGTCAGTACATTTTCAACTCTTTCTATGTTGGGATGCTAGAATTCAAACAAGTCATTATAATGATGGTTCAGATTGATAAAAAGGTGCATGTTAATGACCACAAGATAATATTTAATATAGCTAAACAATATTTCGCTGAAGTTAAACCCAAGCCAAGTGCCGTGCGATCGTGTTTACTACCAGTCTTCTGTATTGTCAACCATGTCAGCGGTCTTACGACGTGTCAGTCATGCGGTTGCCTCATAGCAGCACTCCCCATTCCACGCTGATATCTACGCTTGCAAGGAGTTCACTCGTTATGCCAGCGATAAGGAGCATTGATAGGAGGGAGACATTCACGAGCGGTGTCTGAGGTACCGTACCAATCGTGAAGATGCAACTTCCTCCCACCCACCCCACATATGAACTGTAGTCTAGTTGTAATATCTCCACTGGTTATCAGTGTGACGGTGCTTGGCGGTGGGTTGGTGGTGACAGGGTTCCCATGCTAGCAGCGCACAACGCATGCCGCATACCTCCTACCGACCAAGTACCCATGCCATGCTCATCTTGGGCTGATGAGTTTAATGTTTATTATGTATGCTATCTGCCCCAAGATAATTTTGCTTATTTCTCATTCTGACTCTTTTTGACCCAAATTGTCTTTTGTCATACAATCTCGTTTCACAGGTGATTTTTAAATGCTGCAAGCTTATCCCGGTCATGATTGGTGGCGTGCTTATACAAGGTCAGTCTCAATAGTGGTTGCCTGTTGAAGACATTTTAATTTATCATGAAACTGAAGAAGCATGAAGCTGGGGCACTAGTTTGAATTTTAGTAAATGTGACATAGTCTTTATGCAGAAATGCCGTAAATAATAAAATTATTAAATATCATTTCTACTGTGCTGCGTGCTTATACAAAGTCAGTCTCGATATTGGTTGCTTGTTGAAGACATCTTAATTTAGCATGAAGCTGAAGAGGCATGAAGCAAGAGTACCAGTTTGAATTGAATTGTAATATAAATGACTTAATCTTCATGCAGAAATGCCATAAATAATAAACTTAAATATCATTTCTACTTCGCTGCGTGCCTGTACAAGGTCAGGCTCAATATTGGTTGCCTGTCGAAGTCGTCTTAACTTACAATTAAACTGAAGAATCATGAAGCTGGAGCACTAGTTTGAATTTTAACAAACATGACCTGGTCTTTATGCAGAAATGCCATAAATAATAAAATTATTAATGTAGCTAAATGTATTTTAGATGAGGTGAGGCTAGACTCAAACCATAGTGCTTACGTGCCAAGGGGGTTGTAATAGAGGCGGATCTCGGCTTGATTGGTGTAGTGTTTCATCAGACAGTGCATTCTTGCTGCCCATCTCATTACCACGCACATGGCCTTGATGGTGGGGTGTGAGCAGCAGCTCCTCGCGATCGTTACTGCCTGCGAAATCCTATAATGTTTGCTTTACCAGAATCTGTGCAGTTGCTGCAAATCGCACGCAATATGCAGGCTATTTGCTACACGCAATACGCTATTCGCTACCACATTTGCTGTTGACAATAGCCGTTGCTACCCCGTTTGCATTTGTGATACATCTACCATCGCTCGCCTAGACATATCTAAGTGGTTTTATACTAAACATGACGATTGCAGGTGCTTGGTATATTTTGGTGGGAATGTCACTACTACCTGTCACTCCTATCCAAGCACCTTGGAGACTGTATTGGGTGGTGGCAGGTTTGCTATCTCAACTATTGCCATTCGCGGGGAAGCAGCCCCCACCAAACTGATTTCTGCTATTCGCATCCATGCAGCGCCCACCAAACCAAGCATCAATGCCGAGCAACTTATCTATGGTGATGAGTTTAAAATGTCATTTCTACTGTGTTGCTTAAGTACTACGTTATTTACTGATCACGTGTTCAATGTCATTATTTACGAGCTGTTATAGACCATACTTTTGGCGTGCATCAAGAATTTTATGCAATTGAAATAAAAATATTTTGTAGCCATTGAATTGATTTTATAAACATCAGGAGCAGTTCCTTTAAGAAGAGGGTGTGACCTGTTTTATTTTAGTGATGCTGTGATCTCTGTCTTATAGGACATTTTTGTTTTTGTCATAGAGCAAGTAGGTAGAAACCGTAGAATGCAACATTGTTTATGTAGTATGCAAGTCCTTATCAAAAGTTTTCTAGTCAAACCTGTATTAGCGGCCAACTCTATAGAGAAGCCACCTGTGTATAAAGGCCACTCTTCATAACCCCAAAATAACACTTTATATAGAAGTCAACCATGACAGAAACTCCACCTGTCTATAAAGGTCATTTTCCTCATGTCCCAAAGGTGATCGTTTAAATAGCTTTAACTGTATGTATATATTCTTCTCTTTATGGCAAGTTTGTAGTTTGTTAGAGTTACACTTGTGATACACGATAATGTCACGACAATATGAGTAGATCATGAGACTCTCACAATACTATGAGTAGATCATGAGACTGTCACTGTTGAAGAGAAAATGATTGTAGTTTATTAGCTGCTGCACGTAGAGATTTGGTATTGAAAATGTCATTGTCCTGCTGGTAGGATGCTGTTAGAATTTGGCAGTGTTGCATTACAATTTTCCTTAACTCTTGCAGCCAAAGCTGCTCGATTACCCCGGTCGATACATATGATGTGTTGAATAAGCCATTTAGTAGCCTTGTGCAGTATTGAGTACCTAATTACTGTACAAGTGTACAAGCATGTAGATATTTTGTGGAAATTATAATTGAAATTTTGCAAGCTTTGATTTATTAATGGCTTTATATAACCAAACGCTTATGTGACAGAGAACAAAACCAATAGAAAACCCTCAAAGAAGGAAATTTAAAGTTTTTTAATTATTCATTCAAATTCTTGCCTTGCTTCTTTACTGTCTGATATAACATAGCTGTCACAAGCCATCTTAGACTGTGTTCCGGAATTCTTTTGGAAGCGGTGGATATTGGCAACAGATGGACTTCCAATCAATTTATTTCACATATCACGAGTTACCCTCCAATCAATAACTGAGGAGTCCTTCTCAGGAGCTCCCAATTTATACTATTTGCAAAGACAATACAGAACATTATAGCATAGTTAACATTTACATACAAATGACATCATTTTCATTTATAGAACATCTAGAACCCTCTAGTACATCATACCTAAAACATTTTAATCCAGAAGATTCTGATTATGTCATATACTAAAAATAAATCAATTATGTCATTCCTTCTAGAATACTCTGCATTATTTCAGATTTTTGATAATAGCTCTCAGTCTTATCTTCATTTCTGATGTTATTTGCCTTCATCTTTTAGGCAAGAAATATGGTGGGATTGACGTAATAGCCTGTATTAGCATGAGCGTTGGTCTGATCTGGTTTATACTGGCCGACAGCCAGGTGTCACCCAATTTCGATACTACAGGTAATCTCCATCTCACATATGACAATCATAAGTCAGTTGGCTGGCTCATTGTAAAGCAGATGCTATGTGGTAACCTCTTGATAAATGATATTGTCCCGCTTGTCGTAAAGTACAGTTCATGTTTACTTCATTTTCGTTTATTTAATTTTCATTATCTTTGTGGTGGCAACGGAATGAACGGTAATAACTCGCCTATAGGGTAATAACTGCAGTCATTCTCATACTCGATTCCGTATTGTCAGAGCCTCAGAGGTCATATATGACATATCCATCGGCTCATTTTATCCAACAGCCACCGCATTGAATTGTGTATTACCCTACTTACAAGCAGCAATTTTGTGTCTGGGTATAGCCAGGCTCCTAGCTCCCCTGCAGGTAGATAGCATGCTGGTAATAGTAATGGTATAGTCTATAGATGATCCTCTACATAAAGGACCTTTCCCTTCTTGCTCTTGATGCACTTGTTACACACACTACGCCATGAAGTACAGAACGGTCAGACGCAGCTGACAAAGTGACAGCAAAGAAAAACAAATCAACATGCTTCTAACATGCTAACAGCCATGACAATTGACGATACCGAATATAAAATACCTTGTGCCCTTTGCTGCAAGGATACGCCCTGCGCACTGCGTATGACCCGTGCATTACAAACTAGCGAAGACAACCTTGAAGTGAGGCTCAATCGATCCTGGCTGCGAAAACATTCTAGAACGATGATGTATGATGAAAACGGATAGCATCGTTATAACAACAAGCGTCATAACAAATGACAAAATAACATGCCATTGTGCTACCGTTTATCAATGATGATGACGATGATTGGTCTAGCTCAGCTTCCCCTAACAACCCGCGAGCAGTACAGAGCCGGTTGCTTTTTCATGCAACTACCTCTTGACAGTGACTTTATTGTTTATTTATTTATTTATATATTTATTTATTGGTTTTATTGTTTCTTCTTCTTCTTCTTTTGGTTTTATTTCTTGAATAGTCGTCTTCTCTTCGCGGAGATAATCAAGCGAGGTTTAACTTCAAGCTAGTCTCGCATGATTCTAAAGTACCTCTCAAGTGACTTTGGGACGCACTGCGATGCATTCAACTGTTGTTGTTGAAATGGTGATGTTAGGCAAACATCCTGTTCCTTCTCTTTTTTTGTTACCGAATCACGTACAGATTTCCACAGCTTACAGTTAAATACGTCAGAACGATTCACAGACTAAAGATCAATAACTAACAGATTACGATAGAGAAACGGAACGTACAGAGCTGCGCCGAAAAGTTGTTGATTGACTCCACCAGAGATAGTCGTGAATTGGCTGACAAACGTATTCCTTGGATGACATAAGGTGCTCAATCAGTCGCACACGACGCTGCCGTTCAACAGAGCGAGTAGAGGGCGAAATGAAGCGGAAGTTAGCACTGGTTATGGCATTAGGCCAATGGTAGCCAAGGGCGTGTCTGAGTATGCTTTCATACGCCTGATCAAGACGGACTGATAGGGACTCAGACAACGCCCAGGATATTCAACTGATTATGAGGTTAACATGCATGCAAGTCTGCGACGTAATCATAACAATATTATGTACAATGTATGGGTGAAAAAATCTTGGAAGCTAAACTGTTGTTCGCTAAAGCATACAGGGAAGGTTTGAGAAGCATGATTTCCTTAACTGATGGAAACTGTATTGGATTTGATTTGGCAGGTGTTGTATTGATCAGTCTTGCACTTTGCGCCGATGCTGCTATTGGCAACG
This sequence comes from Calvadosia cruxmelitensis, assembly GCA_900245855.1. NCBI lineage: Eukaryota > Metazoa > Cnidaria > Staurozoa > Stauromedusae > Kishinouyeidae > Calvadosia > Calvadosia cruxmelitensis. The sequence continues at coordinate 35,202 of OFHS01000668.1, forward strand.
TACAAGAGAGGGCAATGCGCCAACATGAAGCGACCAACACTGAAGTGGTAAGATTTCATTTATCTATATCTTCTAAATGGCCAAAACTGATTATTCCATTTTTGAGAACTGTTAATCTCAAATAAAGAAATCGAAGGAAAGGAACCAAGACAATTGAAAAGTGTTCGTAAAAATGTTGTGGTGCAATTTATTTGAATCAATAAAACGGATTATAATTTGCTATACACGAAAGGTAACTAATTACTATAAACCTTTTCTTTACAAATTAAAACTGCTCTATTAACAATTTAAAAACCTCAGTCATAACTGTTCGCTATGGGCAGCTGTTTTTTATAGGTCAATTTGTTTGAAGTTTCTATGGGACTTGATTGTTGGTTACTATGTATGGCCGGTGGCGGGTGGCTAAGCAGTGATGAACGCTGTCACACATTTGGTTTTAGCTAAACCAGTATTTATTTCTGGTGATCTTTCTGTCTTCTTCTATCTTGCCATTGAGCTTTGTTTTATGTTACAGTAATCCTAACCTTACGTTGTCATCTTTTTGTTTGTCTTGATTGATCAGGTGTTCTATTCGTATTCGATTGGTTTCGTATATATTGCTTTGGGGCTCCTGCTGACTGGTCAACTATCAGAAGCCTTCTTCTTTTGTGCAAAGGTATGGTGAATGATTTGTTAGAAATAATAAATATGCGAAACAAATAATAAATATTTACGAAAACATATGTATAATATTGACCAATGTAGCTCACTGTTGTGGATCTGAGTCGGGACCAGATTACAGAAAATGGGGCTGTAGGCTCAGGTGCCACAAAGGTTTTTAGCGTTTTGATAGGAGCTTTTTTGAGTGGGCTATTAGGATCTGTGGCATATTCCCCTTGGAGCGTTTTTGATTTACATTTGTCTTATAAAGCATTTCCTGATTTTTGAGTAGGCAGCTTGTTGATAGGATGTGGTACAAATGACTACCAGAGGATCCCAATTGCAACTTATAGAACTAGAAGCACAATTTTACTATCAATTAACTGACTTCGCACACAATGTTCATGACTTCAATCTAACGTGAATAAGGTTACAAACTTGTGAAGGGCCTGTAGACCTTTTTCATGAGCTACCATTATGGGAAAAACCAGTGCATTGTGGGGCAAGTTGAGTGCGTGAAGCAGCGAAGAAACTGGGTTTCTGGCCCAGAATATTAACGAAAATCCTATGTTTACGCAAAATAG
>OFHS01000669.1:6225-44185 GCA_900245855.1 Calvadosia cruxmelitensis
CATTTTTATCTGAAAAACAGGCTCTGTCCGCGCAATCTTTGCTGTAACTCTGTTATCCAAGCTGATAATCGCGGCAGGACCGCGCATTTTTTGTCACATCAACGAGAGGCCAACCGCGCAAAATATTTCGGAAAATTTTTCTCCGCCGCGCAAAATACAAAGATTCCAGTCTGGAAACAGCAATGGAAACAGGGAATTGGACAAGGGAATGTATTTGGTGTCCAGTTTCGTGCTCTGTGTATGTGTTGTTTTTTGTTTGGTCTCACGTTTTGTTGCATGGCTGTTGAGTGTTGTTGAGCTGTTTGGTTTGTGTTGTTTGGCAGGTTTTGTTGTGTTGGCTGTTTGTGTTATTTGGTTGGTTTGTTTACGGCTTGTGTCGCAGTTTTGCTGTCAGTGTCGTGCACGTCTTGCGGAAGTGGTCTGTCGTTGTTTTGTATTGCAAAGTTGTGGCGCCGTCGCTCGTCGGTGATCAGTACGTGGAACGTGTCGTCCTTGGGCTGGCTGTGTGCCCCAGGACAGGAAGTGGACAGGTTTGGCGGTGTGCGCCCGTGTTGAATGGTTTAGGTTCGTCTNTTGACACCAGAACAATCCAACACGTACGCATATGATAATGTGACACCACAACACTTGACACTTCCTGTGACACCACAGACATACGCACGCCACCCAGTTCTACAGAACTCACAGACACAAGACGCACACGTCACCCTGATCTATAAATCTTACGGACACAAAACATACAANACGTCACCCAGATCTATAAATCTTACGGACACAAAACATACACGCCACCCAGATTTACAAATCTTAACATTCACGCCATCTGAGACGAACCTAAACCATTCAACACGGACGCACACTGCCAAACCTGTCCACTTTCTGTCCTGGGGGCACACAGCCAGCCCACGAACAACACGTTCAACATGCAAATATGTGCTATGAACTTCAAATGTTGTTGCTCGATGAAGTTCCGCAGTGGTGTGCAATGCGACCTCTCTTCGATGTCTCTGTTGCTGTATCAAAGTTTGAAGTTGTTCTCTTCGTCTTCGAATTGCGAATAATCATCTTCGAATTTTTACTTTCCAATAGCTCCAGTGGCTTTTCTGAAATCAAATCTAAATACCAATGTTCAACAATGACAATGTTAGCTTCAAAATTGATTGTAAAAACTATATTGTAAATGCTACTCAATGATTTTAGACCATCCTGTACATAATTCTTTCTTTTTATATTGTACAATTTTTTATACCTTTAATCTTACTGTAACTTATGGATTTTAGAAAAATAAAGTCACACACACGCACACTAATGCTAACAGACATAGACATCAAGAAACAAACGAAAATATTGTACACTACAACATAACTGTATAACCTAAACATTGTAAAACACATTATTGTAAAGATTTGTTTATATGTCTGAAATATACTACAATCAATCAATCAATCAATCAAACAGTAATTTTTGAAATGTTACATGTAGCCTGTACCACCGTTTATATTATCTTTAATAAACTTCGATCAATCAATCACACACCCACACACACACACAGCTAAAATAATAACATGGAAGTAGTAACATGTTGTAAAGCGTCAAAATGAATAAATATAGTATCAGAATTATTATTGTATGTATTAACTACTTATATGTGAAATATACTGAAATCAAATCAAATCAAATCAAATCAATCAATCAATCAATCAATCAATCAATCAATCAATCAATCAATCAATCAAATCAATCAAATAGTTTGGTTGGTTTTGTGTAACAATACTGTGTTGCCTCGTTTTGACACTGTAGCCACAGGGAGATTGAGCACGCGCCTTGTGGCAGTGGGTTTAGATTGAAAAATTGCGACAAACGAGTAGAGTTGTGTTTCTTAAAGTTTTTACGAATTCGTGGCCGGATTAGTTGTGTTGTCGTTTTTACTACATTAGCTACGTGGATAGAAAATTTGATGGTAAACCTAAAACTACTTTTGGAATAACGCAGTCTCATAACTAAAACATAATGGAAATCAATGACAATGAAGGATTGCTCTCGTTCTGCGCGGGGTCATCATTTGTACTGGCTACTTCGATGCCAGATACAACAATATTTGAAGGTTCCATAATGGACAGTAATAAACAGAGAAGGACCATGCGCAATGAGTGTTGAACAGAGAGCTGATTTAATAATGAAAACTACGATATATATACTACATGAACAAGAGGCTAACATGAATGCGAGGCTCTGCCCTTGGGTCCAGGACAGTTTCTTACCAAACCAATTTAGTTTGTTGCTTATGTTCCTGTCTATCAGTAATTTTTCTTGATTGGATTTATCTTATTTACTATTTAAGAAATTCACTTTTCCATTTAGGTTGTGGTCGTCACTCATTCTTATCACAAGAGAATTGGTGTTCGGTATTTGACGTCATTTCTTAAGGTATATTTCTGGCCAAGCAAACTCTTGTTAGGCCCATGGATTGACGATTACTGTAGACAATGCACATACTCTTTGTGTTGCATTGTTTCTCGTTTATAGTTCCAACTATTGCCCGAGGTATAATGTTTAAGTCATTTTATGAGCATGGTATAACCCGGTTGTTATGATAGCCTTTGTGCAGAATAGAAGTGGGATATTAAGTGAGTCAATTCAATAACCATTATGAGAAAATGGCCTGAAAAAGGGCTGAAAGGTAATGCATTTAGAGCTGGGTCGATTGTGGATTTTAAACTATCGATTAATCGACCCAAACAATCGATAAACTATCGATTAATCGGACCATACTGAGGCCTTTTGTTCCTTGCTTATTGTCGTAGTTTGCCTTTGATAAGTCATGGTAATTATCTTTTGGTTCGGTGATCTCTTTGTTTTATGCACTTTTGTCTGCTCTTTAATGAGCGAGAAGGTAATTGTAAACTGAATAATGGTGTCTAGTCCTTTGAAAGGCATCAATAGAAGCATATCTTTTGTGATATTCAATGAAACGATGGTTGAACCGGACAATCGATTGCCAAGAAACAATCGATTAATCGATTAATCAATGCATCGGACCCAGCTCTAAATGCATTGCAGCATCGCTTGCCGCCAATTTGCAGCTGAACAATGAATGCGATACAAGAAGAAGGAGTAGAACAACCTTGGATTCTTTAGCAGCCCCTGTCTCCAAGAAAAACTGTAAAACCATTCAATTAACAAAGTCTTAATCATAATTCAAGTTTATTTGGTTTAGTAACTTTTCGTAGCGAGGATGAAAACTGCAGATGCGATAGAGTGATAGAGAAATGCTGTAAATGTACTGAAAAGCAGGGATTTGTAGTAGTGAACTAGTGTTTTTGACTAGTTTGTAGTTTTGTGGCTAGTTTTTCCAGTAACTAGAAACTAGTTCTGGCAGACTAGTTGTCAAACCAGATATCTAGTTTGCTAGAATCAGAAAGCCTTGTAACTAATTGCTAGTCGCATGGCTCTACAGAGCGCCGAAAAGCATGTGCTTTGATCGTTTTCACACACAACCGCTCTAATGGATTTCCAATCAAAAGATATAGTGTGACCTTTACACCTAGAACAAAGCTGACTCAAAGGACGAATAGGTGTTGAATTTCAAAAGCCGAAAAACCAATATGAACAAACAGTCGGTAGACGGAGATCACTGTCCCTTCCTCAAGATTTGCAATTAGTTCTAGTTTTAGAAAATAAATCTAGTCAACCCACCCCTGCTGAAAAGTAACGAAGGCATACAGAAAAGTACTGAAAAACGAGGTAATAAAAGGTACTGAAATAAATTAAAAAGTACTGAAAAGTACTGAAAGGATACTTTTTCTCGTAATAACTTGAGTTTGCAGCAAAAGAGATTACATAGAACAGCGCAAACCAGTGGAATCTTAGAGATTGTGATATTAAGCATTAAGCAATGATATGGCATGAAGTGGTATAATAGTTCCAATTATTAACTTAATTATGACATAATATGAAGGCTATACCAACTTTACCAAGCAATAGTAGAGCATCTAACTTGCCAGAAATACTGTAGATTCATAGTCCTAAAGCAGAGTCGGCTCCTGCAGGAGAAGCACTACCAGATGAACAAGTATGAGTCTTCTGCTTGCTCCAGCTAGATTTCATCATCTGTAAGCTAGTTTGCTACCGTAACTTGTCAAATTCCAATTTAGCTTGAGTGATTGACTAACATGTCATGGTGCATCATCGGCTCTTACTTACCTGCTGATCTACAGAAATAAGCAGAAGCAAATGTGCTTTGTTCTCTTGTGCTAGTTGATGTAATCTGGGAACTTATGCTTAAGACATCTCACCGCTCGTTAATGCTCCTTAGCATATCACCATTCAAGGGTCACATCTCACCACTCTTGGGTCTCCCGAACAAAGAAGCAAATTTCTGCTTAAGGGATTACCCATGATCATATCATGTAACCAAATTACTTGCTATTCACATTTTCTGTATTCAATTGTTTTGTATTTCGTTTACGATATGGTCTAAATATATACTCATACTCATATATGTCGGTGTGATCTAGAGGCTAGTATGTGTACCTTCCAGTCAGATATCCCGGGTTGACTCCTGCCTAGCCTACTTATGTATTTGTTATGTCATATGTGGTTTTACTTGTTGAGGGCCCCATGGTGACAAGAAATGGGTCATTAAACACATTGACATTGACATTTCCCTCCTATTGTCTTTCAGATTTACTACCTGCCGTTTATTGTATTCTACAACCAATGCATATTGCCGACAATGTATACCACATTGCCGTACCTACGAGATATTTTCATACGAGAACAGATTACTATTGTTCATGGACACGCGGTAAGTGACAGAGTTGGAAGTTATAAAGTTATAACCTTCACAACATCAAGCTCTGTTATCCCAAGCTCTGTTAGGGTCCAAACATCGAGAACCAGAGGACATGGAATGCGCTTTCATGTAGATACTGCTAAAGGAAATCTGAGGCATCATTATTTTTTTAATTGTGTCATTCGTGTCTGGAATTCCCTACCAGAAGAAATAACAACTGTGAAGAGTCATGTGCAATTTAAAAACAAACTCACTTCGCTAAACTTGTAACTTGAATTTATCAGACATAATATCTACTAATTCTGTAAACCGATTAGTATAAGTGAGCTTAATGCGCCTTCTTCTATTCGTGTATTATTTGGAAATTTAAATTTTACATATTTCAAGTACATATATAATATCAAGTGTACTGTACGTCGAAAAAGATTGTTTTGAAAATCAATTTCAGAAATGTCCAGGTCGGAATTTGGCAAGCGACACTAAATGGTCATAAATGATTGTTGCAAAAAATAACATTTAAAATAACGTTTATTTGGGGCTGAGCGACTTTTAAATTTACCTTTTCATGTCCATTTTTGTTTGTAGGCCTACGGGGCCTTGTTGATTATGAGGTGGTGAAATTGTACCAAAACGTTACTGTTAAGAGGCTTTGAAATTGAAACTAATCTTTATAGACTGATAATATCCTGCCAACATTTTGAGTCGTGGTTGGTTGTTTTGTTGTTGTGTTTAGACCTTCTCGACTCTTTGTCATGACGCCATCCTTCACGCGACCACAATGAAGCTCAAGACAGTCTTTACAGATCACTCGCTGTTTGGATTTGCTGATGCCAGTTCTATTATCACAAATAAATTTTTGGAATTCACATTGACAAATGTTGACCACGCTATTTGCGTGTCACACACAAGGTATGACCATTAAATGTTTTGACAATTGTTCTTTATTGTCTTTATTTCAAATCCTACTTCCATTTCGATATAATTTTGACAAGTTTTGGCAAGTTGACTTGAATTCTATTTAATGAATGCATTAAAAGCCCATGTTTGTCGTCTATAGGATGTGCTAGACATGTATTGTCCAGCAGGTGTCCAGATTTCATTCTAAAAAACTTCTCCAGATTACTGAACACATCATTTGGGTAGAACCAAGGGGTAGAACAGCATGGTAGCCTCCACATCATGTTGACTTCTCAGTCACCAGGTGCTGAACTGCCTTCACCCCCAAAGATGAAGATAAGGGCTCACCAGTATTTGGTGGCCATTATTAAAATCAAATAATGTTTAAGAGGTTTATGGCTTTGATGTACACACACGGGTGATTTCTGGATTAGTGTGGTAATTTAGGCAAGAAAAATTACGTTCTGGTATGGATTCACAAGGTAGCGCAACAGAAAGTGTTTGACTAAGAGCAAGCAAAGAGCTCTTGCTCTCAAAAGCTACAATTTTCAAAATTTGAACAGAACTGATTTGGAATGCCTCACTTGATGTTTTTGTAGGTTGCTGTAATTATTTAATGATCATCAATTGTTCTAACATTACTTTTGTTATAACAGAATTTGTTTCAGATTTGTTTTTATTTTTCAGTAAGGAAAACACTGTTCTGAGAGCATCATTGATGCCTCACGTTGTGTCTGTGATTCCCAATGCCGTCGACGCAACAGTGTTTGTTCCACCAAAGAATAAGATTGCATCTAATCGAAGTGAGTTGGCTCGGTTTTTTGTATATTTGTCCTGCGTGGGCAACATCTTGTACATGTGACTTATCGATTATTTTAATGAGTGCAAAGCCGGTCGCACCATTCCTTCTCTCTGAGTTTGAGTACTGTTTTTGTAGTGAGTTAGCCTCGTCTACACAACCTCTGTTTGTCTACCTCTTCTCAATGTACAACCTCGTTTCTTATTCTCCTTTAAAGCTGTGTTATCCAATATTATATTCATTCCTGAATGAACGACCGAAGACATTGTTGCTCTTCTTCTCTGGTGGATTACTCTTCTCGTTCTACATAGAACACATTTAGATCTACGCAGATTGCATACACATACACGGATCACAGCGGATCAGATCATAACAGTTCTGATGCTGAATCCAAGAACAATTTGAGACATGACAAGTGACAGAGGTCAACTAGCTTTTATACCAGAATTCATTAGGACGACACTTGGTCATTTTATGATACGATGCATACAAGTCGACTATCTTGATAAATTTCTGGATCTGAAAATGTAAAATGTTAAATGTTTAAATTGGATATATACAAATTCTGCTTATATGAAAACAGTTCGCTTGTGAAATTGCTGTACATAAAGTGGTGTGCAACTGTATTCAATGTTTCATAGATGATTTAGAGTATAATTAGGGTTTTTCGATATTGCTCATTGCTGGTATATTGGATGCGATATTAGCCATTATGATACTGGGATTTTCTTCTCTGCTCTGTTGTACGAACACAGGTGATTATTTCAGTGCACACTTTTTTACAGCGATTTCAACATAATGTGCAAGTGACATCTATCAGTTGAATCAACCTTCTTCTTCCATAATAAACGCATGCCCAAAATTGAGCACTCTGCCTCTTGAAATAGAATTGAAAAGATAATGCCATGTTGTTATTGTAGTAGCCGTCAGGTCTGGTTGCCCAAACCATGTGGAGAGTGGAGCTGGGGAAGTGCGGACACTCCTCCAGTTCCATGGTACCGTTTGCGCGAGGACCCAGTTGCCCGAAGGCAATTTCGCTATCACCCTGTGGAACAGGACTCCGGCCGCCCCAGCTCCACGACAAGGACGTGGTACCTCCAGAGCCAAAGATAATGCCATAATTATCATATCGGATTGGTCCAGATTTATCTTGTCAGTATCGGATTGGTAAAGTCGTACCATGTTCTTTCTCATCAGTTCGCGTTGTTGTGGTGAGTCGTCTTGTCTACAGAAAAGGAACCGATTTACTTGGAGTTCTAATCCCAATGATATGCAGCAGACACAAAGATGTTGATTTTGTTATTGGTGAGTATTTTGATATTATTTTTAATTTTTTATGATTGATGGGAAATGGTTATTATTATTCCACACATGTGTTATTCCTGGTGCCGGGCTATTCACGTGACAATGCTATTCATTGACATTCACGCAGTTAGTTACTCAATGTAATCGACTCTTACTAATCGCTCAATTTGATAAACTATTTGCTGTTACATTAGAACCCGATTAACTCATGTCCTGCTATTGACGTATAGTCGTATATACCGGTACACGTTTTTGAAACAAGTCAAAAGTAGCAACATATAACCAATCAGAATGTTATTCCCTGGCAATCAGCCAATGAGCAATCAATAAGGCGACTTCAAGTTTTCATTTAACTAGTTTTGTAAGCAGGACAAGGGTTAATACAGTGAAACCTGTCTATTATGGTTACCTTTGGGACCTAAGGAAAATGACATTTATAGGCAGGTTGCCTTTCTGTCCAGGTTGATTTCTATAGAAAGTGTCATTTTGGGGCACAGGTGGCTGCTATATAGAGGTGGTCACTGATACAGGTTTGACTGTACCACATCGGTCAATATCACATCACTTAATAGTGCAACCCGCTTATTATCACTTCAATTCAAAAACCAAACTCTATCAGAATAAATTACTTTCTACCCATTTAATATTATCACTGGTCTGTTGTTACGATTTCTGGCTGGACAACTGTGATGAAATTAACAAAGCTGCGCTCAAGTGATACAATCAATTAACTTATACCTATTGCTGATGTTATTTAATTAGGTGGCGATGGACCAAAGAGAATTATGCTGGAAGAGATGATAGAAAAGCATGAGCTCTTTGACAGAGTGACGTTACATGGAAACCTCAAACACATCCAAGTGCATGGGGTGAGTCAAATCATTGCCTTGTATATTCAATATGCAGAAGTGTGAAGGACTTCACGTTTCTTTTAGAAATTTAACTACAGTGTGTCTGTTTGTGACTTTAATTCCTGATATTCATAAGTTACCATTCAGCGTTTTTACCTGTTAGAGCAGAACACAATTTAATATGCCATAGTAGACACATTTTAATTAAACCAATCACTTTATAAAGTAAACAAATCTTTGTGTTGTTGGATTTCTCCTGCGTGCTCTATCTTAGGGTACAGCTTGGGAATTGATTTCCAAGAAGGAGATATAAGGCACTCCTTCCCTTTTTGCAGTCTCAGGGTAGCGCCTTGAAAAAGGTTTGGCTATATGTATGTGTTGGTTTTATGGAACATGTTTTTTTTAATCGTTTCTACTATGCTTTATGAAATTGTATTCTGCTCTGACATTGCACTGTAACGTATGGATATCAGGAATGAAAGTCACACACGAACACACACTGTAAAATTTCTCTAAAGCAACCTTCAGTCTTAACTACTCTCTCTCTCTTAGATAGTGGCATATCGTTTAATAAAACCAGCTTACTAATGGTCGCTTATTGCCGGTTCATGTATTATCTTTACATGATCACATATAAAGGTGGTAGCTTTAAACAGCTAGTCTCTTAGAACAGATTGAAGTATTCATTCATTTCCTTTCAGATACTGGTCGGCGGTGATGTCTTTCTGAATACGTCACTAACAGAAGCCTTCTGCATTGCTATCATTGAAGCTGTGTGTTGTGGGTGAGATTTAAGAATCAATTTGATGCTCTTGTTTTATTTCAGAGTACACAGCACAGCCCATGACATTGCAGTCACACTTCTAGGCCTACATGTTCCTGCACACAATTTAGCCAAACAATGTAGATTGTTTACTGCTATAGAAAATAGATAGTTCCTACAAATGTCACATACAAATGTTGTGGGTTTTTTCATACTCCATACATGTTTTGCTTTACCGAAAGTACTTACTCGATTACCGATTAATTAAAAACGTGGCCATTAATTGGCAAAACCAAGCCATATATTGTCCTATTGATAATACACATTATACAGTCCAGTGTGATATTTCAAGAATGGAATATTTCATTTGAAATCTGATGTCTTTTTCAATGAACGTTTTGTCCTCTATATCGGATATTCACCTGATCCGATAAAATTACGAGTTCTCCTGTGCTGTATAATTAGGCTGAAGTACTGATCAAATTATGACCTCAGGCATAATTTAACGCGCAGACACGTCTTGAACGATGCCATCGTACCAAAGAAAGTCTTATAATGAATGAATGAATGAAAAGATGAAATTATGACTATGTTTAGGCTGAATTTCTGGAACCAAATTATTTGTCTCAAAATACTACGTCTGCTTATAGATGAGTGCTGAAGCTTATATCGTACACAAGATCGGCTTATAGGCAACAGCTAGTACGCGGTATATGCAAGTAATTGGATTTTTATTGTATAAGCAAAGCTATCTATTTTTATTCTACAGTTAAACTTGCATTAGCAGCCACCTCGATAGTGCAGCCACCTGTGTATAATGGCCACTCTTCATAACCCCCAACATGACACTTGCTATAGAAATCAACTTGGACAGAAAGGCCACCTGTCTATAAGGTCATTTTTCAGGCCCCAAAGGTGACCGTTGTAGACAGGTTTTGCTGTATCAGCAAAGCTATCTATTTTATTGCATGGGCAATTCCATCTCTGCTCTCGATTCTAGGTTACAAGTTGTGAGCACGAATGTCGGTGGCATCCCTGAAGTGCTACCAGACAACCTCATACGGCTGTGTTCACCAAATGCTGATGGTAAGGGCTTTGGTCTTTTCTGCACAATAAGTTGGCTGTGTCATACTCTCCTTAAAAACTGTTGTCATGCTGTACAATACATGTTAACTGCATTCATTTTGGATTTATTTATTTTTATTGTGATTATTCTTCCGTGTTCTTATAATTTATATTTTCCATGTATCTATCATACTATTAATAGTTGTAGGCTGCTTAGTATTTTTTCTTTTCTGTTTTTCAATTTTGGTCAAAACAATATAATTTGAATTGGAATGCATCATAAAAGTATTACGAACCCATGCAGCGTAATTTGAAGCTCAAATGATTGAAAATAAAGCAGTTCTTTCGATTCTTTAGCTTTTTCTATGAGCCATGTTGAATAATGACGTTTCAAAGGTGGCGTGAATCTCAAAATCTAGATACCTTAAGAAAACTGAATTTCAGCGAAATATTTAATAGTGCAGTGAAACAAAATATTGTCAAGAAGAGTTTGAGATTAGACGAATTTTGATTTAGGAGCAGTCTCATGAGGTTCACGTTTGGAGAGATGCTGAACGAGACAAAGGGAATTTATAATTACAGTCAAACCTGTTTATAGCAGCTGCCCAAGGGACTGATCTACGTGGTCACTTAACACAGGTGGTTACTTATAACGGGGAAATTGTTCAGTCAAATCTTGAGACATCATTCAAGGTCACCCCATGGTGGTCGCTTAAGGATTCCTTATGACAGGCGGTCACGAGAGAAGTTTAGATTGTGCATTTAGACAGGACCTGTCTTGAATGACCACCCAAGGGACCTATGATAAGCGATCTCTTAACAAAGTTAGTCGCTTAATTAGGCAGCTAAAGTATACTCTTTTCTTTTCAGGTATTGAAGGATTAATAGGTTGTCACTGAAAACAATTGGTCGTTAAGACAGGTTTAACTGTATCCCAATTACCTGTGGTGATTCCCGCTGCAGTAAGCTCTTCTGTAGTTCAAATTCTTTGGGTTATGTCAGTGTCTTTTTTTTCATTAGATCTCTACAACACTCTCAATACTGTGATTGACAATGTGCGTAAAGGCAACATACCATCTCGTCACAGCATACACCACCAAGCCAAAGACCTGTACCGCTGGCACGAAGTGGCAGAGAGGACGGAGAAGGTAAACACCTTTGATGGTCATCTCTGCACGACTTAGACCATGTTTCTGCCTTGGTGGTGAGGGGCTTAATGTATCGCGGCGTGCTGCACATTTACCATCAGTGCTGAGGTGACTCAAACCGTCCAGTGAAGGGAGCCAGCCCTCTTAACAAGAATGGTGGAACTCGTAAAAATTTCCCCTACATATGTTGTCTTTGACTTGTTTATTATCGTGTCACGTTGACGACCTTATATGGTGTTGGTTTCGTCGAATTATTAAATTCATTTGTGTTCACTTCATCTCAATTCTTTGTGACGTGAATTGACCAAGTGCAGTCTCAATGTGCTTTTGGGATTTATGCTAGTTGACCTCTGCCACATTGGATGACACCACAAAATTGCTTTGTTCGATATGCAGTCAACCGTACTCTTTTCTATGATGATCGATTTAAAAGATATTTTTGGCTGTCAAAAGTGTCGATTTCAGCTCGAAAGCACGTGACAGTAGTAGCTTAAATCCCAAGCTGCATTGAGACTGCACTTAGTCAATTGTCTGTCATCTAATGACCTATATGGCCTTGCTCTTTCAAGGTGTACGATCAAGTTGCCGTGAAAGCGCCCATGTCGATGGCAGAGAAATTAGCACGGTAAGGTGTTACATACAAATATTCATCCTGCTTGGAAGAAAAGTGTCGTATGTTGCTCAAAATAGTTAAATGATGTAATGTGATGTCATCGACTGTGAATAAAGCCCCGTTATAATCACTTTATACTTTACTGAGATTATAAATTAATTTTGATAGTATTCATGACTTAGTGCAAGCATTCGTAAATACAGTCACGGACGGATGTTCAGGCAAATATTAAATTGCATATTATAGAGTAATCTAATGTTGTAAATTAAAAAGTACTCTATTTACAATATAAAAACCTCAATCATGCTATCCGTAGACCGTAGAATGCAGAGTGCCAAAAATACTGGCAGTGTCCTCGCTGGACTGCCAAACTGATTCTTTGGATAAGAAATTGAATAATTAAATAAAAGAGTAAAAAAGTAATAATAAAAAATTGAATAATAGCGATTTAAATAAAAATAATAATAATAACAATAATTAAAAACAAAATTGAATAACAATAACTCTTTTAATAAGAATTTTGATTATATATGTACTTTTTGTTCAGTATATTATTGCTCCGTTGATTTTTGAAATTAGATTTGGCTTGACCAAGAACAATATAATTATGTTACTTGTATCTGATCCGTGCGTTATACGACAAAAAAGTTCTGTGACTACATTGTTTATTATCCCGCAGGTGTTTTCGCCGTGGCCCTGTTGCTGGACCTGTTTACTGCGTTCTTATCGCGTTGGATTTTCTCATCTTCTTGTTCTTAGAATGGTTATATCCTTCGAAGGTAAATGCTATACAGTGAAACCTGTCTATAACGGTCACCTTTGGGACCTAAGGAAAATGACCTTTATAGACAAGTTGCCTTTCTGTCCAGGTTGATTTCTATAGAAAGTGTCATTTTGGGGTTATGAAGAGTGACCTTTATACACAAGTGGCTGCTCTATAGAGGTGGCCGTTAATACAGGTTTGACTGTTGTCATTTCAGAGCTCGAATCTTTTCTGTTGGGAAATGCTGACATCTGATTTGTCGCTTTTGGACTCCTGTCTACAACATGCTTACAGAATGACCCTGAGTCATATCTGTCAATTTAATTATCTATGTGTCAATGATGTGCAATAGTACCTTACAATATATTACTACTATTCTGTCATTCCGTTTAGAATATCGACCGTTGTCCTGAAATACACGATGTCCAATCACGACCACGCAATTTAGTTTCCAGTCCACCAATGTCAAGAGCCAGCCGCTGAATGACGTCACGAACGGAATAATAATGTAGATTTATGTTTGTAATTAATGACTGAATAGTTGCCTGAAAGGTGTTTTTATAGAATTACAACGACGTCGCTCTTTATTAATCATTTTCAGACGTGCTATTTTGATTAAACTTGTAAATAAGAAAGCGTTTAAATATGCTAGCTGGTCCGCGCTGCTAACGCAGCTGCGTCGAGCTTCGTTGTTTCGCATCTGGGTAGATGTTAATTAGTCCAATACAAATCACAGGTTTCCGTTTTAGCTCATAAAGCAGTATCTCCTACTTTACTATAGTAAAATCAACTTGAAGAACATTGGAAATCATATAAATAGCTGGTTCGACCTGCTGCACAGCTTCAGCCAGCGTCGAATGCTGCGAGTTGTTTCTCAGCTCAGCTACGGCTCCCAAGAGACTGAAATGGATCCTTTCCAACTATTTGAACGCAGCGGTTTGCAAAGGATAACAAGGCAAACTCAAGGTGCCCGCTCCACAGCGATTTTTCATTAATCGAGCAGAAAACCTAGCTCTGTTTCAAGGTGACCTTTTCTAAAACGGCTCCGTTAGGTTGTCAGAGGTCGGAAAATTCGTACTTACTTATGGTGACAGGGCCTGGTTGTGAACAAACATATGTAAAAGACGAAGAAGGAAGGCTTTCGCATTCCATATAAATGTTTGATAGACAGGTTGCTGATCCCACGACAGGGAGAAATGGCAGAGTTCCAAGGAGTAGATATGGTCGTTGGTGCCAGAGCTCTAGGTCGTGAGACACAGCGTAGAATACAGAACAGACGGAGTTCTTGACACGAAGAAGTACAGACAGCAAAGAGTGTGATTACAAGATGACACATCTACATATTATTAGAATCACGTGACTACACAATGACGACATCAAGTTCACACTGACCGCTCGTCAGCCACTACACATACATACATACAAACAAACAGACAGACGTTTGTGAAATATAAATGTAGAAGCACTAGAGACAGAAACTGTTTCAAGCGCTCAACTGGATCAATTCACTGCGGAAAAGACACATTAGCCATTATTAAATGTAGCATCCCACGTGACTTTATCGAACGCCATCAATTCATATGACGTCACAGTCGTATATCGCTCAATGCAAGTGCTGCGTTCGGCATCCTTGTCTTTTATGACTCGATTGACTGAGAACAGTTGTGTGCCTCGAGAAAGTGACTTATTTGCGGATTGGACTGCTTGCTGTTATCAAAATGATGTCAACAGAGAGCTACTACGGATCTGGTGACTTTGCTCCGGATTTGTGCGCCGACGCCTCTGTATCCGATATGGATAAAGTGATGCGAGAGATGGATCTTGCGCTGAACAGCGTACCTGATCGATTTGTGATGTGTGATTCCACACTGCATTCCAGCCTCTTCTTCCAAAAAAGATGTGTCCATGATGAGCGCAGTAATGCTGCGTCACCGCCTTACCTCGAATCTGTGGACTATGTTGAGGAATACGATAACGAGGTCGATGAAATCATGCAAAATGGGCAAGCGAATCGAATGAACAAGATCATTAGCATTGAAGATGGAAACAAAAACGTTGGAATGGATGCCATCCGGCGTATGCCTGACAATTGGCAATTCCGACCAGCGCAAGAGGAGATTAAACCATCCATGTTGGCAATTCATACGTTGGAATTGTTCAACAAACTGATCAAGATGAGAAAGGAAACGCCCAAGAACCCAGATGGTGAGAGATTGAACCTTAACTATCAGAATAATTATGTCTCAGTGGTTATACCGCGGTCAAATGAATTGATTTCAATGATGCGTTGGCCTTCGTTTCAGAATTGGCATTGTGCGAGACAGCAACGGAACGGACCATGAAATGCGCCCGCTTGAGAAAGGGACTACTTCGACCAAATGAATTTTCCCATTTCCATATGCTCCAAGTTCTTCCATGAATGTGAAGAAATTGACGATTATAAGATCTGAGTCAGAATAATTATAAGAAACGATGAACAATAAACCAACTACAGCAAACACATTCTGTCAAGTTGATTTTCGAGTCTCAGTGTTCGCTTCTGTTTTGTTGTCCAGGCGATAAATGATTTTGCACAGCGATAGCCTATACCATCTATGTTCTTAAGATCGAGAGGGAAACGGGAAAGCACAATGTATAGCTTGATATTTAAGGGTATGACAGTATAGTCGAACCTGTATTAGAGCCCACCTCTATAGGACAGCCACCTGTGTATAAAGGCCGTTCTCCATAAGCCCTAAATGACACTTCCTATAGAAATCAACCTTCTCCAGTCCCAGAGTGTTATGTTATGATCCGTTGTGATCGAAGTGTGTATGTGTATGTGATCTGTGTAGATCTGGATGTGTTCTATGTAGAACGAGAGTAATCGTACGGAGAGCAAGACAACAGTTTCTTCGGTCGTGAGACGTCATTCAGGAATGAATATAATTCTAGATTATACAATTTACAGATGAATATGAAAGGAGGCTATACATTGAATAGAGATTGACTTGAAGAGGTTGTGTAAGCGAGGCTAGTTCACCACACAGAGGTGACTGTTATAGACAGATTTCACTGTGTTACTGTATAAATAGTTCTTCATTTCTTTTCTTTAGTGCCATAACGCGAGAGATAACGCGAATAACAGAGCAATAGACTCAAGCTACTTGCGGCGAATGCTACAGTACTAGGCAGCGTTCATTTTTATTGCGACAATCTACTCCTCAACGTACTGTTAGTCCCAAATTACGACGTCATAGACTTCCTTTGCATTTCAGAGCTTAAATGTTTTCCTCGGTTGCGTGTTAGTGACTAACAAGACAAACAGGGCAGTTAAGAATGGAAGGACAATGGAGTCTTGTTTGCCAGTAGAAATTAACAATATGACGTCATTTCTTGGGGTCGATGCGAAGCGAAAGGCGTGCCTGGGGAGTAGGATTAAATCATGACGTCATAATCGCAGTGGACCATTTTCGACTTGAATGCGTTGCCCCGTACACTTCTGGAATTGACGAGCAGGGGGGTGAAGCAATCATGCCCTGTTTACCATGCAACTGTCAACGCAGAACTCGCGTTCAACCAATCAGCATAACAGTCGAAGAACAGGAACCAATCAGAGAACAGTCAGAGAGCAACCAACCACAAGCTGACAAGACTAATGATGGCGACGGAAAGCAATTGGACGATGAAGCAGCCACAACACCGTTTAGCTCATCACAAGAGAAAATATTTAAGGAAATTCTCAATTCTGGCACTGATTTAACGGATAAAAGCGAAGAACCAACAAAGACTGAAACGAAGGAACAGAGAGAGACGGAT
Source organism: Calvadosia cruxmelitensis (assembly GCA_900245855.1). Taxonomy (NCBI): domain Eukaryota; kingdom Metazoa; phylum Cnidaria; class Staurozoa; order Stauromedusae; family Kishinouyeidae; genus Calvadosia; species Calvadosia cruxmelitensis. The sequence continues at coordinate 23,023 of OFHS01000669.1, forward strand.
TCAAACTGCGAAAGTCCCGCGAGTGATTCAGAGCAAATTGTACGTTCACTAGGACCATTGAAACGTAACCAAAAGATCGATGCAGTTGAAAGTACGAATTTCATTGATTACCTTAAAAAGAAATCTAAACCAAGGAATGAAACATCTCCTTTGTCAATAGAAGAGGAAGTAAGCCGTGGATTACCACCAATTGAAACTCCAAATGATATCACCAGTAAAAGCCAAGCAAAGAAATTAGCCAGATTTAAATTACCACCAATTTTGAGTCACAAATCAAAGAATAAAGTCGAGCCTCAAAATGTAACGCAGCTTCAATCAAATGGAGAGAAACCACCACCTGATATTTACAATAAGGACGAAATAGAATTAATGGAATCAATCGAGAAGCAATACGTTAAAGGTCTTCCGGTGTGAACGCAAAGCCGTTTACGCCGGCTCTGTTTATTCGTGTTATTAAGCCGTCCAAGGTAATACAAAGAACACAAAATCAAATAATCAGTTCGTGGCTTTTTTCTTTCTATTTCGCTTCTTCCTTGTCGCTCGTTTCCCTGTTGCCTTGGGGACCGTTTGTTCCGTTGGTTGTGTTTCTTGTTGGGTCGTCTTGGCCTCCATTTGAGGCGTCTTACGCGTGGCCATCCTCTGAGAGGAACTGAAGGAAAAATTAACATGACTTTAATCTGAAATATCCATTAAGTTACTTGTAAATAACTTTTTTTCATAGAGCAGAATAACATATTATACAGCAATACAAATATTTAAAATTATAGGACATTATTTACAATATGCTGTTACAGTCAATTTTGAATTTGGCAATTTTTACAGATTTCTGAGCTGGCAGGTAGTGCATTTCAAACCCTGACACAAGTAGACTGAAAGAAATGCAGATGCTCTGTAAGTACCCTAAAGCAACCAGATGAAGCAGCACGGGTGACTCAGCGGTCAACTGTCTTATAAAGAGACAACCTTCAAATCGTTCCTCACATGTTGAAACAATACAACATACCTGTCTTAAGCGACCAGCTGAGACCACTCTGGTCACTTAAGACAGGTTTGACGGCATACTGCAATCAGCGTGATCGTAAAGAGCCATAAATACTGTTACAGGTTTCTCAAAATTCCTACAGTGGATCTATGTTTTGACACTCGCTTTGCGAAAAACCAACTAAGATTCTTCCTCTAGCGATCTACAGTATGTCCATGTAACATGTTACATAGAACGTTCAGTCGCTCATATAAATGGCGCTTGTGGTTACACAGAAAAAACAGCTAGCCGGCGTTATACGATATGGATATTTTCTAATCCGAATACCTAATCCGATCGGATATGACGTCACTTTATATGATAGTCTTAATTTACTTTCATTCTCTGCAACACGAAATGAACATTAAAAACCAAATACAATGGTCGCCGCTTAATGAATAATGCATACAGATTTGAACTGAGATTATAGAGTACGATGTAGTCTCAGTCTTAGTCTAAGGCCCAAGGTCTGTCATCTGACGTAGTTTACCTCGTTGCATTGTCCTTAACATCGTCACCAAGGATAAGAACTTCGTCCTCCTCGCTGCCATCGTCATCGTCGGAGCCTACAGACAGAAACACATTTAATTCTACATAAAATATCAACTGTGTCAATGTGGCATCTACAATTGGCTATTGAGCCATCTACTGTAGCATATACAACAAAATAATAAATAATCAAAGAAATATGTCTGTAAATGTATTGAATCTCCATCAAATCCTCGTTTATTTTCTTGGGAGAATGCCTAGCAATATAGCTGTACCCCCAACTTAATTGAAATTTCAAAATAAATGGGGCCAGGCAGGTTTAAATATACGCATTTGTCTCTCGCGTCGTGTTCTGCTTGTCCAGAAGAGGGAGGGCCATGGTCAGAGTAATGATGTTGAAATTTCCCAAAATAGCAAGGAATAGGAACATTGAGCAACGGCACAATATAATTGAAATAAAATATATTTATATCAACCTACAACAACATCACTTATAATCAACTAACATAATATCATAATTATCTTAATAGATGATATAAAAATTGATTCATTTAATAATTCAACAGATAAAATAATATATATCAATATAATTTTACTGAATCAAAACACTCTCTTATGCTTAACAGAACGTCCTATAAAAAAACTTTCTGCAAAAAAATTCCCTACATTTTCTCAGTTTCTCTTTTATAAATCAACAGTTTCAACATCATAATTAGAAGACCCATAAAAACTGCCTATGAGATATTAAACTCATCGCCATCAGGGGCCTTATTCATCGACCGGGACTAAAGCGTAGTCCGAGACTAAACCTCAAGTCCCTAATGCAGAGTTTAGCAATTAAGTCCAGACTAGACGTTCAGTCTGGGACTACGTTGTAGTCCTGGTCCATGCATAAGGCCACAAGTGAGAGTTATTGGCGTCGGTGCTTGGTTGGTAAGTGAATCCAACCAATCTTCTAAAACCTCCTTGCTGTTACTCACAGGACAAGGCATCGTGCATATAGACTACTTACGACGTGTACGGCTTGCGATGCACAAGGTTCGATTGCAAAGGCGTGCAGTTTGTGGCTATGTTGTAAACTACCTCGTGCAAGAATGAACCTACTGGGCTTACTGTTGCCGACTTATTACATGACAACCAGGTTGGTTAGAGGTCACCTGAGGTACTGACTATGGTCACGTGGATCTATAGCCGCGGTAGTCATGGCTTGAGTTTAACTTGCCTAAATGTTATATAGCCAGATGAAATTTCTTACCGGATTTAATGATAACTGGATTTGTTGAGCGTGTGGCGGTCATATCAACGTCATTTGAAGCACCGTTTGTCGGTTCGCCAGTTGCCTGCCATGTTGTTTTCCCACCAAATCCAATCGAAGATGTTCTCTGCAAGAGAAGTAGCCATCCAATAATTAATTATCAATGACATTTATTTCTAAAATGGCACCAGCTGTTACCATGGTAACAACAATCATTGATTTATTGATCAAGTTGAATCATCAACCTTTATTCATTTATTAAAGAGTAAGTAGTAATTAATTAATTAATCAAGGGTTCACGGGGTCCCTGCGGCGACTCTAAGTGCAATAGATAATTAGATATATTTGTGATCTTTTAATTATTGCTTGTGGATTTATCTCCAAAAAGCATACAATATTTGTCAATCTATTTGTCAAAATTGATCGTCTGTGATACAATGAATTGGTAATTTGTCACTGATATAGGAAAATCGATATTGATGCAAGATCAAAGTGTTCACATTGTTGTTACAGTGAAACTGGTCTATAATGGTCAACTTTGGGACCTGAGGAAAACAACCTTTGTTGACAGGTGGCCTTTCTGTCCAGGTTCATTACTATAGAATGTGTCATTTTGAGGTTATGAAAGTGGCCTTTATACGCAGGTGGCTGCTCTATAGAGGTGACCGCTAATACAGGTTTGACTGTAATATCAATGCTGACATGTCAGGTTTGACTATAATGTCATGCAATCGCTGTGTGGTAAAGAATGAAGACTGGCGTATTTTAACATTTGAAAGCATTGCATACCTCAAGGTGCTCGCTTGCAGCAATAGCGGGCGATTGGTTTTCTCCTTTCTAGAGAACCAAAAGAAGTACAGTGAAATAATAATAGCAAAAACGTAATAACATCATTCCAGTAAAATGCGTTGCCAATCGCCCTAACTGTTGTGGATGCAACAATGTCTATCGGTTTACTAAATTTCAATTTCCCTACAAAATTACAACTGAAGAATGATACCCGTAGCTGCAGATTTTAATCCAAGTGACGATGCAATACATTTCCTCTCATACTTCACTGACAAAATCCAAGTGCGGCAATTCTACTCATTCTGCTAAACTGTTATGCAGTATTTGGTATTGTCTCTACAGAAGAGAAATGCATATGTTAGGTTCACAGCTAATAATATCATCCTTCTGGAAAATATTTTTGAAACTAAATTATGTAAATAAAAGTGTAAAATTAGCGATGTCGATCTTACGCCACTTTAGATAAATTAAGAAGTTTTCAGGCTTACCATAGAGTCATTTTTACAAACTTCACCTCCTAAACGGTATTACTATACAGGCAAACATGTATTATTGGCCACCTCTGCAGAGCAGTCACCTGTGTATAAAGGTCACTTTGTCTATAAAGGTCACTTTGTCTATAAAGGTCATTTTCCTCAGGTCCCAAAGATTACCATTATAAACAGGTTTCACTGTAAACCATAAACTGCAAGCGTTGCAAACATGGTGAAAGTCCACATCTGGAGGCACAGTGCTTTGCTGTTTAAGATTCTCACAAGTTATGTCTCAAGAGAAGATAAAGTCAAAAGAAAATAACCCAAGCTACATCTCAGCTGTTGGTTGTCTGCCTGCTACAGACGAGTCAGCAGACAAAATGACTTTCATAACATTGGCCGTCACTGTGACAGCTTGGCACATCATGTCAACAATCTAGTGCAATAACCTACACAGGCAATCATCGCATATAAATTTCTTACCGTGTTTGCTGTTTCCATGTCAACATCAGGTGATTGACTGGAACCATCTGCAATGGGCACAAAAATAATATCGAGTAGGCTGACTACGTGTTAGTGAATAATTCCTTAGTGCTGTTCGACAAGGGAATCCCCCATCCGTTCTGATCCAATTGCCGACATAGTACTAATCTTGTCTGAGCCGGTATGAAAACTGGAAAACAGTTTCGATACAGTCTGTCATCAATATTTACCGCTTATTTACAATTTTTGTTATTCAGCTTCATTGGTTTAAAAGGTTCGTAAATCGGCTCTGATACACTTTACCATTAACTAAGCATCAATAAAGTAACATGTTGGGTTCTTGCAATAGACAAGTCTACAGAATATGGTATTGCATAGCAATATCGTCACCAAGTTGCAAAATGAAGCAGGAGAGCTTCACGCTCCACTTCGGCTTCAACCTTCGCTTAATTGATTCAGTAATAGGTTACAGGATGAGTACTGGCGTGGTTGCGTGGAACGGTTTGTGGAACTAACAACAACAGCAACAAATGACCTAGACGCCTTGCTTTTTCAAATAAAAGCAAGAAATATGAAACAATGAAATTTTAGTTTGTTTACCGCGAGCAATATGGTTGTCAGGTTGAGTGATGGAGGGTGAGCTGGAAGTGGCATTTGTTTTTGTAATCAATGCAGGTGATTCGTTATTTTTCTTTTGGTCACGACGCTGTCGAGCACCTTTCTTTGATGGAGGAAATCTGCAATTTAAGAGCAATGGTTTCACGATGTTGCTACAATCAAACCTGTATTAGCGGCCGCCTCTATAGAGCAGCCACCTGTGTATAAAGGCCACTCTTCATAACCCCAAAATGACACTTTCTATAGAAATCAACCTTGATAAAAATGCCACTTGTCTATAAAGGTCATTTTCCTTGGGTCCTAAAGGTGACCGTTATAGGCAGGTTTAATGGTACTTTCATTGGTTGATGCAATGGCTGCAATTGACATATATGTCATTGTACCAAGAATTTTGCCAAACTTCCGACAGTTTATGCAGTGTTAAAATTAAACCATGTACATTGATTACAAATATCGTCCTGGGGAATACAAAACAATAAGAACAAATCCAAATTGTTATGCGAATATTGCTTGCACGTAATTTGGCAGCACCAATGAAATGTACATATCGGAAGAACAAGTGCAACTTGAGTTAGGTAAAATGAGAAAATGCAGATCCATTGTCTTCTCCGTCTATTCTACTGCACTACTAACCCTTGAAGAATAGTTCCATCAACAAATTAGAAATAGGCAAGCAGGAAAACATCAGCTTCAAGAACAAGTCTCAATTTTACTGACACAAGGGAGTGTTAAGAAAAGCGATCAAATAGAAAAACTGAGTCATCAAATCAATAAAAGAAGCTCACCGTTCATTGCTGTCTTGAGTGAGTGCATTCTGAATAATTTCTGTCAGTTCGATCACCTTAACCAAGGCAATTTTGGAGCATTGCAAAATCTAAATTAACAAAGAAGAAACAATGTGATCGTAAACTACAATGAAACCTGTCTTTTACGGTCACATTTGGGACCTAAGAAAAATGACCTTTATAGACAGGTGGGCTTTCTGTCCAGGTTGATTTCTATAGAAAGTGTCATTTTAGGGTTATAAAGAGTGGCCTTTAAATACAGGTGGCTGCTCTATAGAGTTGGCTGCAAATACCGGTACAGGTTCGACAGTATAATTATACCTCACACCAGAAATCTTTAAGAAGCAAATCGGATATAAACCAACACTATTAAAATGATCAACATCCCAAATTAATACACTGCATGTTTAAATTAGATATAGCTGTGCAAAAGCTGCTTCGATACAATACAATGCATTCAATACAAAATGTTCACAGTGTATTTCATGTCTTGCAGATAGGGCCTACTGTAAGCGGTGTGCATTGTACAATAATCTCACATGGTAAATAATTATCATACCAAGCTGATAATATACGATGATAATCATGAGAACAAATACAATATAATATTTAATACCAATAATAATACCAATTAAGGTATGGTCTAGCGGCTGTGATCTGTCGGCATGGTATAGTGGTTAGTATGTGTGGCTGCCGGTCAGACGTCCCGGGTTCAACTCCCGGCCCAGCCAACAAATAGATTTGTGATGTCTTCTGTGGTCTTAATTGTGGAGGACCCCAAGGGAGACAAATTACTGGCTTATTGAGCTACCCTCATTAAAGAAATTTACATTTATTTTATACTATCAATTATAATAATACTATTTGTAGTGCCCTGATTGGCTACGTCGTAATCGTATATGTCACATGATCGTTTGTGTCTACGTCGGCACCATATTGATTGGCACCAGATCGATTGTGTCTACGTCGCGGTGCTAGAAACTAAGGAAATCTTTTCCTTGGGCTAAAATCGATACCAGCCTGCAAACAATACCTGTTGTGAATGACATAATCATACGCACGAACGAACAAACAAACAAACGATCGTTTGTGTTGTGATCTTGTGCGTTTGTGAAATATACCAGTTGGTAAATCTGAAGCACTTAACCTGGTTGTGCCAAATCTCGGTTACTACAATTGTGACTGTTGAAATGTAACAGGATTATGTAAATTCTGATTTTCACTAAAAGAGATTCCAATGTTCTCTTACTGGATCAATTGGCAAGAGGCAATTCTAGACTTACCTGGGCAACATCAAGTGTCACCCCTCGGATATCGATGAAGCATAATTCACCATGTGTGTTGGAAGCAATGATCATTCTGCCGTTCAACACTGCCTCCTCGTGTTTTGTCGGATCAACAAAAAGCCGCTCACTGCAATAAGGATAAGAAAATGTTACAGCAATGACTAAGAGGGCTCACTACTCCGAATCAACTGTGTCAGACTGTCAGTAGTCAAGGTACCCATTAAATTTGAAAATTGTACAGTACATATGCATTGTGCATGATATTGATATGCAAATCCAAAATGATGTACGCAAAAACCATTTAAATGCAAACATTTCTGAAACGTGCAAACTATGCATATTATTTGCAAATTTACCTTCTTGACTCAAAAACAAATAAATAAATACTGAACATTGTCGGAAATAAAATTAAGTGCTATATATTTGATCTATCTCGTGATATATACTGTACGACCGTCAAACTTGAACGTCTGTCTTAAAGTGATGAAAACTTCAACAAACAATTCAACACCATCCAACTAAGTAACAATAAAGTCTAAAGCCAGGTTTCCACGAGCACATTTCTGTGACAAAAAAGTGTGCCGCAATATGTGACCGTGTATACAAACCGGCACAATTTTGAGTCACAGAAAATGTGGCACAAATTGTGCTCATGTAAATTTCCAAGACATTTATTGTGACACAAATAGTCACGGTTGTTCAGACCGGTTTTAGCAAAGTCGATGTCAAAATGGCACCAGTAAGCAAGGTCAAGATCGGGCAAGAAATCTGCCATTGCCTCCAGTACCTCATCATACTCTTGCTTCTTCGGACAACGATCTCGATAAGCAGTAACCCTCGTATTCCACAGACTTTCGCGCGATCTCAGGCATTCCGGGAGAAAACTGGTTGCAGTATCCTTCCAACGCAAAGCAGTTATATTATTAGATTGCTAGAGATACTGGAAGGCTACGGACGTCAGGCCGTTTGTTGGAAATACAGTGAAATGGCTCTTTTTGACTAACCTCAATCCTCAGGAAAATATATGAAATTTAATAACAGAATATATGTCGATTTTCCTGTGGCGCCAATTTACACGGTAACAATTTCTGAAGCGGCACATTTTCTTTTCCGCATTTCCTTTGACGCCAGTTCACATGATCACAATTCCCTAAGTAACACATTTTCTTTGCCACAAAAAAAGCTAGGGGGTTAGCTTTTGAACACATGTTTTGTGATTAAGAAATTGTGTCACTATTGCTCATTCACACGGCACAATTTCTTTGACCAAGAAATTGTGACACAAAAAATGTGCTTGTGGAAACCCGACTTTATGGAAGCAATTTGTAAGAAAATGTACACCAAAGTCTTTCTAATCACTGCTAAAAACATTGCACAATGGCAAATAACAAAAACTCACTTGCTTGTGGCCATGCCGAACGACACGCAGATTGGAATGTGATAGACGTTGAGAGGAACGGGTGGTTTTTCATCGATTGGATGCTGAAACGAATGACAAGTCGTCACTTTAATCCAACCATGCAGGGATCAACTAACTTAGCAAACGAATCTTCTCTACAATTTGACTAACTGAATTACTTGACTTCATATGATGATTGAGGTACCACAAGACACAACAGCACACATTTGTACAGGAATTGATTAACTGTTTCCTTCCTTAACCAATGTTTCATATTTGGACAAGCAAAGTAGACTTACGACGTCAAAGAGTTGTCAGCCAAATTACTGTGATCATAAAGTAGATTTGTATTGTTTGTTATAGTGACTGTCGCCGCGTACGACGCCTAAAGGATATTTGTTGCATAATGTTTCAGGTACGTAGCCATGCGATGTTATATGTTTATAGGTAAATACTCAACGCCATAAATGTAATGAATGTAGGCCTACAGTGAAACCTGTCTATAATGGTCACCTTCAGGGTCGTTTTAACCAGTAGGCACTCAAAGCACGTGCTTTAGGCCCTCAGTCTAGATAGGCCCTTCTCAATGTCAGTTCAAAACTCACAGTAACAGTATATTGAGATCTAGTTCAGTGTAAAAATCAGCTGCAGAGTGCTACTGAGTTTGTTTTCCCTGATTTGCTGTCTATGTGCGGGGCAACATCTGTGATATGCCAATGAGCGAGCATTTGAATAATAATAAGTTGTTTTTTTTTTTGGGGGGGGGTTTGCGGTAATTGTTAAAAAATTAGGCCTCCCTTTGGGTAAATGTGCTTTAGGCCCTCTCACTGCTTAAAACGGCACTGGTCACCTTTGGGATCTGAAAAAATGACTTTTATAGACAGGTGGCCTTTCTATCCAGGTTGATTTCTATCAAAAGTTTCATTTTTGGGTTATGAAGAGTGGCCTTTAAACACAGGTGGCTGCTCTATAGAGGTGTTCGTTAATACAGGTTTGAATGTATAGTTTTGTTATTTAGGTTTATTGTTTATGTGGCGATATGGCAATCATACTTTACGCATTAACCAATAAGTAGAATCGCAGCTTAGCAATCATATCTCAACATCTAATAAGTTAGTAGAATTGTAGCTTATCATAGCCTATCGTTGACAAACTCTTGACACGGAAATATTACCTATTAATGCCTCCACATCATAAGCATCAAAATATCTAAGAATTGAATTACACACAAGGCAGTGAGTATTATACATCTTAATCTAAATTTGAATACAGCCTCGTTGTCATGTGCTTATATGTCTGCGCAAGGATGTTCTGTTTTAGAGGTGTACTTCTCATGTTGCAGTCTGGTTTAGCTGTTGCTTATTGATTATTAAAGTCGACCGAACCTATTTGAATTTGTGGTACTTGTTGTATCCACGTGGAGAACGTGAGATTATAACAGTGAGGTAGCCCTACACTTACAATGATAACATTGTCGCCTGTCACAGTAACACATGGTCTCCTGTGAAGGAAGAAAGAGCACATTAGAAATTCGAAGATGTGGAAACAAAATTATTACTGCATGCCAAATGTACCATGGCACATCAAGAAGTTGCATCAGTAACTAGAAGTCGTGTTTATGTAGAAACAATGAAAAAAGTTATATTTCAACAAGCTGTGAATCTTTCAAGTGAGAAATGATGTGTTAAACCAGAGCTCTCTATTTACAAGAGTTGGGACATCTGCAGCCATTTTATTTCTAATTGCAACGTGGTAAATGGAAATCAAACATTGAGCCTCTAGAAAAGTTACAATTAATTAATCAAATCAACAATGATGAGATGATGACAGTGATGATGCCCAAACTCTCGTAAATACAAATAGAAGGCGCTGTGCTGAATCAGTTGATTCCCTCTCCTATAGTAAAATTACAGTGGTCAGACAGATTCGAAACAAAATAATGGAATCGCTGAATTTTCACCTGAAATGTTTGAGTGCAGCAATGCCAGCGATGCACGCACAATCTAGAACATTACCATTGTCATCAAGGACATGGAGGTCAACTCGTATCGACCAAACCTAATCACAAATTCAAACAGAGTTATACAACTTGCATGAGAAATGAAAAAAGAACGATAAATCAAATTGAGTTAAAAACTGAAAACGTATCTCAACTTTAAACATAAATTTCAGAATGAAATTTGTAAACTTTACTAGCTACATTGAAAAAATGTAAGTAGTTACAATTACAAGTTACTATTTGTGCAAAGAAACTAGTTACTTGTAAAGTTACCAGATAAAGTAACTTTTCAAGTAACTAGCTACAAAAGAAACAATTTACAAAAGTACTAGCTACGACCCGGCCCTGCCAGCTACTTCTATACATCAGCACTCAGCAACGGGTCCCGGTCGGTGATATTAATACATTGTAGGCCTTAAAATCAACTTAGCCAAAAACAAAATTCATTGCCAAAGGCTTTTATCAGGTGCAGCTGGTTACAATATCTGGATCCATTCAACATGTGAATTCCTTCAAAAGATATGAGTCATTCCTTATTTCTACTTCAGGTGAGAGTTCTGCAAGGCGCAATGCTGTTTGGTCATTTCTCTTGGACTTTTGAACAAATTCTAAATGCACTTGTTATGTCACACAATTAAGTCCATATTCCTATTGTAGCCCTGGTTCTTGGAACATATTGGACTCTGTCTGCTGTCGGCTTTCTCAGTCATATGACATGTTGCCCTGGCATGCCCTCAGTTATCAGTTATCACTGGCCCAACACCATCAACAACGATGAACCATTATGCCTAAGGCCCAGGTCAAACAGCCGGATTTCAGGCAAATTGAATACAGTACAATTCAATTAAATCCGCTCCAAGAGCAAACTCAATTCTCTTTTGCATCAAACAGGCGGATGTAATTCATTTCATCATTTGTGGGTGTTTTTACATCAATCACAGCTGAAATTCTCCTTGCCTCCTTGCTGCTCGCTTCCAGCACGCCCGGTTTTGCAGACTGGTTGCTGCACGCGAAAATCAAAGTGAACATTTTACTAATGAGATGGAAAAGAGAAGAAGAAAAACAGTAATGTTGACGCCAAAAGTGATATATTGAAAATAATTTGTTATAGCTTCTGACGAGTAGCCCAAAGATTCCCTAAAGAAAATAGTGACGTCTTTGAGAATATTCGATCAGCAGCAAACACCTTCATCTCATCGCACGAGTCTGCTGGCACCAACACCGTTACCCTGGCTGGTTACAATAATGCAAGAAGCAATTACCCCCAGTTTTCTATTGTTCTATTGCAAGATTGCTAGAAATAAACACAGAGGGTGGTAGCCCTGCCACATTTAATTCGCTTGTAATTCACCCTTTGATAAAAAGGCGCACTTTAGGCGGATAATCCACCAAGGCCAGGTGAATTTTGAAAGTGTAACCGGATAAAATGGGGTTGTCGAATATAATTCGCGTCAAACGGTGAATTATCAGTGAACTCAAGGCGAATTTAATTGAGAATTGTATTCAATTCGCCTGAAATCCGCCTGTATGACCTGGGCCTAAGGCCATCCTGTGAAGCTGTATGACCCGGGTTTGCAAACAGGTTTTGAAAAATAGGTTGTTCTATTGAACAAGAAATGTCATTCTAAAAATAATTTCTTTGCAGGTATCTACATTCAACAACACTTGCAACGGCGATGACTCGAGCAAGAAAACTCTGTGCTCGTAGTGCTAGAAATACAACAAGCCACATTCAAATCAAGATCAGGTGAGTGCCGGCTCTTCTATATCCTACCTGCTCTTCAGCAACAATACAGAGAGACTCAACATCAACTGGTTTCGAATCTTTCAAACAACGTTCTATGAAACGGCTGATTTCTATCCACGACTTTGAAGATCTAGATAACAAAAAGTATAAGCACAAATTATTATTAGAAGCCAGGGACTAGGCATAATGCTTACCGAAATCTCAGAAATTCTGGATACTGTGAATGTGAATGTCCTTCAAATTGTGTGGCTAAATTGCGAGCACATAGAGCTGCATTGGATAAAGGTGGGTAAAGGCAAAATAAATAATTGGTGCAAAAATTAGAAATATCGTTCAAAGTGCCTTGGCGTTCACCCAGTGACCATGTGTTGCAGTGTCAGTGACCACATTTGATTTGTACAGTACAGTTTCAAAGATACAATCAATCTACAGATGAGTTAATTGACCAACAGTGTTACGAACTTAAGATAGAACTTGTCAATTGTCCCTAACATGGTCTTTTAAGACAATTTATTGCATATATTGTAACCAGTAGAATTAAGAACACTCATTGAGATGCCCAACATTTTGGCTAACAGGCCTTAATTTGGAATGAAATGCCAAGTTGGATTGTGCATGCAATCTATTCTCAAATTATGATGGTGCTAAGAATTACATAACACAGCGAAAGTTTTACCATGTAAAAGAAATACATAGCTTTAAAGTGCTTTGCATTCCATGTAGCATTGAATCAAGAAACGAAATTTCAGCACTTAATTAAAAAGTATCAACATTGAAGTATAACAATAAGGTGGCAACTAAACTTCCCCCACAGTGTTAACCATTGCTTGACAGATCCATTATAAATTGAAAAGTTGTGAAAACAAAAAAGCTGTGAAACTATCTTGTGAAAAGGATTCATCCACCAGTACATCTTACAAAAACTTGTGAATTTTCACATGTTCTAATTTTTTATTTATAGAGGGCCATGCGATGATGGAGGTAAGCATACCCGAGCAAGCATGACACTTATTTTATTTGACATTTATTTGATCACATACCTGATGTTGTCGTATTCAGAAGATGCCATAGACGTTAGTTCAACATTGAAATGAAGCTGACCTTCGGTAGGACGTGACAACGTTGGCTTTACAACTTCAGAAGACACTTGCGCCAATACCCTTGGAGAAAACAACGGAAACTAAATTAGAACGCTAAATTGGTTAGCAGAAGTCCAAAGACTGAAAAATTGCTTTGCTATAAGTAATGCCTTCCAAGTTGAATACAGTCTAGTTACATTACGAGAAAAAAGTACTGAAAGTGCGTACCTACTACTAGAAAGTGCTGACAGTACCTTTTCAGCACTTTTCAGTACTTTTTTCTCACAGTGTTACTAGTATCTGTCAGGAGCATGTTTATTCAATTACCAAGACCTGACCAATGTACAAAACAAAACAGCTAGGCCAATTTGGCAATAAGTGTATTACAATCAAGCATAAGTTCTATGTTTCTGTTGATAAATTGCAGTCTCTGTGGTACTCTCAAGCAAAGAAAAATGTTATATCTGGAAACTAGCTTCATGATTAATTATATTAAAAATTAAATTAATTTGGACATTCAATGGCATCTTCAGGACGATTATTGACACTAACAAGCAACATTTGACAAAGGCCAATTTAAACTTACTTGTCTAGTTGTCTTGTCTACTTTTAATGTGCTAGAATCACAATTTGAAGAGTAAAAACTGGGGCTTGGCTTATATGCAAATCGGTTTATAAGCAGTCTCTGCGGTACTCTCAAGCAAAGAAAAATGTTATATCTGGAAACTAGCTTCATGATTAATTATATTAAAAATTAAATTAATTCGGACATTCAATGGCATCTTCAGGACGATTATTGACACTAACAAGCAACATTTGACAAAGGCCAAGTTAAACTTACTTGTCTAGTTGTCTTGTCTACTTTTAATGTGCTAGAATCACAAATTGAAGAGTAAAGATTGGGGGTTGGCTTATATGCAAATCGGTTTATAAACGGTAGCATGGTGCATAGTAGGGCTACTACAAGCATTTGCGTCAATGAATATCTCTACTGCAGTGATGAATCTTTTCTTAGGCTAGTTCAGCAAGTACTTACACAAATCACCAACATTACAAAACAGTCATCGCATGCAAAAAGAAGAAAAACTGGTCAACATGGTTGCCAGAGAGCGCACCTAGTGTTGCCAAGCAGGACCTCACAATGTCCATAATCCACCCCAAACTGCAGCTTGAGCGAGCGGTAATCAGTAAGCTGTCTTCCATCAAGTCTCTGTTATGGAAGAAATATTGCTAGTTTTAAGGTAACTGTAATAATTACTGGACAATGATTATAATAATAATGCAGTGGCTGAAGCGTGACCATCTTGTAAACTTGTCAATACGGTCATATTAGCTTGGTCATGTAATCATAGTCAGGTAGGCAACTGTGCCGCACCTTCTCAGAAATAGTAATAGAGTAATTTACTTAGATACTGCAAGCACTTGGCAGGATTGCTACATTATTGAGAAACTAAATGGTGTGTAGCTCTTACTATGGATTGGAGTAAAAGTATTGCAAATTGTTGAAACATCTTCCTCTGAGCAAGACTGTATGCGTAACTTTTGAAGTGTCACTTGATTTTCTGAAACCACTTCAATACATTTGTCTTGCAATACTGCATTTTCGATGGGAATGGGAAACTAGTATGAAGATTCACTGGAAGCCACCATACCACTGCATGAATTTAACAATTACAATAACAATTGTAGTCACATCATATTGCAGAGCATTGGTAGCATATGCAAGATGACATCTTGCTTCAACTTGTTTGGCTAGCATGAGACTTCCCATAGATCAGCATACTGCTGTTGAAGTTTAATGCATGTTGGCTTTTGAAATTTGGCACCATTTTATTCAGCAGACTTTTATCATTGTATTCTGGAGTAATTTCAAATAGATTTACTCTTACTCTTGAATAGAATAATTTGCCAAGTCATTTACATCTATTCTTATTCTGAGTACATACAAAATATATTGTTCATAATTGTATTGTTGCCGCTGTAGTACAATAATTTTTCCAAAGTAACAAATAGTGTGTTTCATTACTTTTTGAAATATTTGTAAAGTTTGTATAAGATTTCTTTTGTCTTGTAACAAAAGAGAACTTTGCATTAGATTTGCAGGAGTTGTTTGTGTTGCGAAAAGCCTATTGGACGACATACAGTAGCAATCTGCATCCTGGCATATTGTTTTGTCAGATGTTTCCTGTTCATTGTTATTACAATAATCAAGTGCGCCTTTTAACAAGCTAAACCAACGTCTTTCGGAATTAGGATCCATCCCCTTATCGTTATACGGTTGTAGTTTATGTTTGCGTTTCAGGTAGTTGAGCAACTGGTTGGTGTGTTGAAAAGCAATTTTAACGATTACTTTTCTATAAAATAGTTTTGTGATTATAATTCGTTAATTTGTGAGATAACTACTTTGTAATTCGTTAGTTCCTATTGTTAGGTATTTAAAGTAATTTGTAAAATTTTTGTAAATTTGTAGGGGAGAGCGGGGTAACTTGGGACAGCAACGTTCTTGACCTTTGATGAAACTCAGTTTCCAGTATGTTATGTCGAACAACTTGAAGAGTAACTTGCCAAAATCTTTTTCCGATTCGATACTTTTAGGCAGAACTATGATCGTTTGTTTACATTTTTAAAAAGCGTGCACTTTTGCTGCCGACTTTGACGTTGAATCGTGTGGCGCCAGCGTTGTGTTCCTTTAACGAGTCGCACATCGTTTTGAAGCCCATCTCTTGCTCTAGCCTCTTGTCCAGAAACTATTGTTTTATTTGTAACTTTGTGAAGGCTATGATCGAATTTCTTCGTTTGGCCTGAGAGGGGTAATTTGGGACAGCAAAAACATGCGAGTGGCATTATCGACAGCCACTTGACACATTGTCGGATCACGCATGCTGTCAGACGGCGGCTCTTCTACAAAAAGTCTGGGCATACCAGAATAACTATTCGCGCTGCTGGATTTCTCGGCTATAGCGATTTTGTTTCCCACGGTCCTGTTGCACACTGAAGAAACACGAAACAGCAAAGTGAAAGCCCAGGCGAGCTCTGCTCTGGCCGCTAGCGTGTCAAGTTGGTTGTCATGGCGCGCGTTCGGTGTCAGAATTCTTTTGTCTCGGAACAATAGATTCTTCCAAGAAACGTGTGATTCGAATCACTTTGCATAATTACCGTTCCGCACTGTTTCATGCGTCGCGTCGTCTTGCTTGAGAGTTTGTTGTCGTATTAATTGGCAAGATTTGGATACTGTTATTTATGCTTCGAGAAAATATTTTAAATTCAGGCTTTGGACAAGTCAGCCTTGCTAACGTTCTCGTTCTGTTGGATTTGCGAGATGCGATTCAAGTGTTGAAAGCAGAAAACTACAGCATTATCGAGCTCTAGCAACCGGTGTCTGTTTCTCGATTCAAACAACTAGAACAAAACTTGTTGCTGTCTTCAATGCTCACAGCAAGCACTGACAGATGTAGCGTGCAATCGACAGTCGCGTGTGAAGTAATGTGTTGTCACCTAGCACACCGCAGCTCCGCACAACACCTCTGTGTCTAATTGGTAAATCGCTGTGAAATGTCCGTGCGATGGAAGGAGAAGACGATCATTTTCAGTTTGTTGTGAAAAGTTTTGGCCGATGTATCTTAGCAAATAATGCACCCTGCTCTTCGTGATTGATATGACTGTAAAGCTCCAACTTACGTTGAACAGAAAGCCGGTTTTTTTTGTACGGATGTGTTTCCTTACTTGCGAGCAAGGTCAGTTTTGTAGGCTCACTGTAGTGTCGCTTGCAGAATCACGGAGTCAGGACGGCCGGTCATAAACTGTTCATATTCAGGGTTTCAATATAGATTTCAAACTGAAAACCACACCAGAATTCTGACTAATACTTGCTGGTTTACCTGAGTACTTTTAACTGAATTCAGAGCTGAACTTGACATCGAATTCTTGCTGTCCCAACTTACCCCCATCGAGAAGGCGATACATTTTCGCTTGATACTTTTAGATACTTCGTGGAATATATATGAACTGTTTGTCCTTTTGAATTGAAGCAATGACCTTTCCTACGATATCAATTTTATTAATTTTGACAAACGCTAGACGAAGTTATCACGGAAAAACTGAAAAGTGTCCCAAATTACCCCGCTCTCCCCTAAGTAGCCCAATTGGGCCTACTAAATAAGAGTAATCTATGCAGCACTGATCCTTACAGTGCATCACCTACAAACACGGTCAACAGGTCGAAGACGAATGCCTTCAAGTTTTATGGGATGATCTAAGATCTACATCTACCACTTCACAATCAATTGTCACGTTCAGGTTCAGACTATCAGGCATAAACGAGAACATATAGCATACCTTTCTATCCACCAAGCAGCGCTTCACAAAATCAACCTCTACAGTAGAATAGTTCTGTGATACTGCTTTCATGATGAAAAGAAATGATACAAATGGAACAATTTCAATTATTTGTCAGTCAAAACATCTCCCATTGGCTTGGCTTGTAGCTTGCTTGAAATCATTGAGTCCCTTCAAAGTTGTGCGATGTCCGCGCCGGGGCTCTTTTCCAGCAGCCTCTTCAGATCAGAAGACAAGAAGGCTCATCTATAATGGCGCAGCGGAATTGCAGGTAGCTGCCTGTTGATAGGAGGTACATGCGGACATGCACATGCCTACAGCTACAGTTGCAGAGTGCAGAGTCACTAGATTGGTTGGCCGATATCAGATGTCAGATGACAATTTGACAGTTGACAGAGCTTATTTCACGCTCTTACTGGAATTTCACTGCTAGTTTTCAGAGAGCAACTCATTGAACTCTCGCTAATATCAATAAACAAGAAATGACCCTATCCCTCTTGTCAAAAAGTTTTTTACGAAGCTTTGGTCAAGCTCCTTCTCGCCACCTTTTTCGATATGGAGCAATCATTGTTTGTGAGAAGAGGATGCTTACAAGTTCAAATAATTTTACACCAGATTCTGTTATCAAGGACGACTCTTATGTTTTGAAGATGAAGATACTGGAAAGAATGATGACTGGCGTCGAAACTGGAAATCTCAAACTTGTTTGGAAGGACTACCGTCGTCTACGATCGATGGACAAGAAGTGGCCTGATCTTTTGAATCAACAGCAACGCTTGCCTGCTGAAGTGTTGTTCTTGCTGCGTCAAAATAAAAAGCACAAAGAGTTTAGTTTGTTTCATAAAGATCTTAAAAAGGCAAAATTCACATTTGGTCAAGGAATACTGACAACTATGATTGGTTACTATTGTGAAACGAGCCAGTGGAATAATGCGCTAGCAGCTTTTCAGGTATTGTATACTTTCTATCCTGACTAGAATTTATGTACTACATGGTGGAGATCTCCGCCGCACAATTCTAGCCTGCTGAGTAGAATTGCATAATTGCTGCGGAGACCCTGTGAACCCCGTATCACATCGGGTTTTCTTTTGGGGAAATCGCCTACAAGAAATTCACCGTCAGCCCTGCTTCCCGCAAAATTTCCCCCTGATCTCACGGGGAACAATTTTTTTTGCAAGAAATGCAGGACACGAAGTCGTCCAAGTGCTGTCGTAACACGAGATATTTCATTCAATTCTTTATTAAAACGGAGAAAAGATTAGCATGACCATCACACAAATGACGACAACAGATGGTATCGTTTTGACAACTAGGTGATAGGACAGATGTGATATCTATTCTTAGTCTCTTTTTAAAAGCAAGACACCATAAAGGGTTTGGTGAAAGCAAACACAGATGTACAGTATATGATCACTCCTTCAAGAAAGTGTGTGGCCTCACCGATTATTGCACCAAGAAATAATTAATTTGACAAAAACAATTATTGGGAAAGCTTCTCTTTCCCTGTGAGAGCAAAGGCGTCAGTTTGATGTGCAAACAATCTCGGTTGTAAGGGGCGGAGCTACTTTATGTCTGCGAACAAATGGAGTCGCCTTTCAGCTCCACCAAGTTATTTATTTATGCACGGAAGCTCAGGCAAAGCAAAAGTCGCCTTTTGAAAGCTATTCTTCAAGAACAAAGTAGAATTTATAACATTGGCATTGCCATCAAGAAGGAATGAGGTTTGACTGCAGTATTTTGCTACCAATTGAGTTTCCAATTAACAGGTTATAATTTGAAACTCAGCCCTTCTGCTGGTTGCTGTTGTTTATTGACTTTGAAGATTTCATTTCGTTTATTTGACGTTGAAGCTACAGTGTACTTTGGAAGCAGTTTGTCTCAAACTGTATTCTGTAGGAAGAAATAATTTTCACCGCTTCCCCGCCAAAAGTTTTGCATACTATTGAATGTTTTAAGAAGCTAAGCAGCTCAAGTATATTTACTTGCTTCATTTACTAGCTAACTATGTCTATCATGAGGTAGCAAGCAACTGCCACAGAAACCAGTGCACATGTGGCAAGCATTCAATTAGCCAAGACAATGGCACTCCCATTCACTATTCAATGCTATTTTTAAAGTCACTGTCTCTGCACTAAGTTTATATGATGGCATTTGTTTTTTTGCTTTTTTCAGCTGTTGAAAGATCAGAAACTGATGAACCACACACGTATGTACAGTCCATTGATATCGGGTCTGCTTCACGACGGAAGAATAGAGGCTGCGTTTCAGCTGTTTGAAGAACTCTTGTTGGTTGAAAAATGCCTTCCTACGCTGAAGTATAACTCGGTTGACTTGAAGATTGTTCAAGAGCTCCTAGAAGCAGCCGCCAGATTGAACCAGAGCAGTAGTGTAAGCGGCTCCATTGACGACAGTGGAAAAGGATTTCCTTGGAGAATTGCAAGATTGATGTTTTGTTACTTGAGAGATTCTGGCGTAGTCCTATCACCCGAGATGGTGTTGTCGGTGAAAGAGTGGTTTGATTCGCTTGGAGATTTGTACAGGGTAAAGCAGATTGAATACGGTACCACCCTTGGGCGTTGTCCGTCCTGCACAACCCAATTGGAATTAACAGGTCAAGGCTCTGGTACTTACGATCAATCGCTATTTGACACCATTCAAAGTGCGTTTCATACTCATGATACAAATCCAGGCAGTGACAATGAACGTGCCCGCTTGTGTAAAATCATCAAACGATATGGTCCCTTCAATGTAGTGATCGACGGTACAAACATCGGATCAAGTGTACGAAATCGATCTAACAAGATTGCTAATTTCGAACCATCCGTCGTCATGGAGACAGTGTCGAGCATCAACGCGTTGCTAAGCGACGCTAACGTGCTGGTTGTGCTAGCAAATCCACACAACAGTCGCTTGCGGAACATGTACAATCAACTAGTCAACGAATTGCAGGCGAAACATCGAAATTTATCCTATTTTATTTGCACAAATATTGACGATGATCTAACTGTTTTGTACAGTGCCGTTGTGTGCGAACTTCGCCGTCAAAAGCTGTTGTGCAGTAAAACCAGTCGAAAAGACAACGTGAAAATCATATCGAATGATCTGTTTCGAAATCAGCGATTCCTGTTTCAAGACAACCGCCAGTGGGACCTACTGCGTTGGATTCGTCATCGTTTGGTTCACGTTAGGGACGAAGGGGATGCTTATGGTCGAAGCACTGGCTTGAGGCTCATTCATAAACTCGTAGATCCAGTTACGCAATGGACAAAGACCACGTGGCATTTCCCTATGACAACGGGAGCCTGGTTATGCGTTGAGACAGTCCAGTAAGTTGACGTATTGGAGGCTTCGCCATATCCACATGACTCAGGGCCGGAGTCCGTCACAGCGGGCAGAGAGCGACCA
>OFHS01000670.1:0-37386 GCA_900245855.1 Calvadosia cruxmelitensis
CACAATGACTGGCACTATGTTATCAAATCCTGGGAAGCTAGCTCTAACGTGGAAGCTGTGAGTGGTGTTTGATTCGTAATCCAACGGATTGCTCAACGTAATTTCACCTGAAATTAGAAGAAATTAAGGAATTGAGTTCCAATACATAGGATGTGCTAATCAGTGACTGTAAGATTGAGCAAACAGTGGCTGGCAGACAAACCTGTGGAAGAGTTGATTTCAAACAGAGTCCTTGCGTAGTCTTCGACAATTGAGAACACGGCACTTAAAGATTGGTTGTTGATTGCTACTGTCACTACCTGTTGACCAAGTGGGTAATCTTCTGGAACAGCAACATGATACTTGGCACTCTGGAAGAAGTGGTCCGGAACAATTGGGCATATTGGACAAACAGGAATGTTGATTTTATCCAATGAAACAAACAGATTAGCAGCCTTTTCGCAAATGCCATCCGTCACTCTGACAAAGAGTTCCAATATAGAAGCCTGTGATACTGTGAGGGAGCCATTGGCTCTGACAATGCCATTGGAATCAATCATGAAATTGCCTGCATTGATGCCACTAAGGGAGTAGGTAAGGACAGATGATGAATCGGCATCTGTTGCGGCCATGTTAGCAATAATGGCATTGGCTTGGACTGGTTCTGTATATCGAGTGAAGATAGAGTTGCCACCCGTAAAAACTGGACAGTTGTCATTGTTGTCAAGAACGTTGATAAGGACAGTTGCAAAGTTCTCCACATCGCCAACTTTTGCGCTGACAAGGAAGCAATACTGTCGCTTGACTTCATAGTCCAGTAGATTCGTCGCAACAAGGTTAATGCGACCTGTAAAGAGATAATGAACTCACAATAAAAACAAGTACCTCAGATGAACATAGAGTGAATTGAGCATCAAGAAATACAAAGAGCACATTTCAATCATAGTGCAGCACGTAGGATTTTACTTATAATCTAGCAATGCAGAATAACATCAGCACAGATATCCAATGGCCACAAGTTTGAGTTGAAATATTTACTTTGCACTAAAAGTAAACACGTAATTGTAGTTATTTGCATTCTTTGATGTTAATTTTGGAAATCTAAGTATAAAGTTAGGTTTATTATTCAGTTTTAAAAAAGACTCAATTTGATTGATCACTTTTCAACTCAAAATATGCTTCCAAGCCTCCAGTGATCCGCAACAAATTCCATCGCAAGCAAAAGTCATGTTTGGTTTGCCATTCTCAAAAACAGTCAACATTAAATAGCCCTTGAACACTTGCTTTGACCTTCAGATTTGAAAAAACTAACGTCAAAAATAGCTGTAGCCAATTGCTTCTTCTGAACCAGTAGGTAAAAATGCTAAAATATACTTTTGAGGAAGAGCAACATTTTAAAGAAACTTGTTCCTTTCTATACAATTTAACTGTACATAGCTAGTTACTTTCCAAATGTAACTGATCCAGCCCTCACATTGGAAAGAATAACAGAAAACAACAATCACGCAGTACAAATATTCTACAATTCAACTTGAAGCAAACAGAAATGATGTCCTTGACAACCGCCTCATCGCTAGGCAAGAGGGACTATAGATACAAAGCAGTCATATTTCAACTCAGCCAGCACAAACGATACTGAGGTATTAAAAAATCAGACATTCTCACCAGTTCTGTTATCAATCTTGAAAACATCAGTGGCATTCAAAAGGCTGTACAGAGGGTTAAGATCAGCTCCGTTGATGGTGACGTCAAGGACTGGTTGTATACTAATGGCATTCTCAAACACGGTGCGTTCATATTTTCCATTGGTGAAGAGGTAGTCAGAGACCACTGGCAAGATGATCTTAACCACTGTCAATTTTACGGCTGCATCTCGTGAGCAAGTGCCATCAGACACTCTGATCGTCAAGTCATAAACCACTGTAACATTCTCTCTGATCTCCTGCTGTGCAGATATCAAACCAGTATTGCTGATAGTGAACTTGCTATTGCTGTTACCGCCAATGATTTGGTATGTGTGATTCCTGAAGGAGTCGGCATCAGTAAACGCAACCATGTAGAGATGGGCATTGGATCTGATTGGCTCGTTGTACATGATCTCTGCTGAAGGACTCAGTATCAATGGACAGTTGTCATTGACATCAAGCACATCCACAATGACTGGCACCATGTTATCAAATCCTAGGAAGCTAGCTCTAACGTGGAAGCTGTGAGTGGTGTTTGCTTCGTAGTCCAGAGGTGTGATCAAACTGACTTGGCCTAAAAGCAATAGTAATTATGATTCAATTAAATCGTTATTTAATCAGCATTGTCACATCTCACACAGAAATTCAAGGAATNGGACTGGTTCTGTATATCGAGTGAAGATAGAGTTGCCACCCGTAAAAACTGGACAGTTGTCATTGTTATCAAGAACGTTGATAAGGACAGTTGCAAAGTTCTCCACATCGCCAACTTTTGCGCTGACAAGGAAGCAATACTGTCGCTTGATTTCATAGTTCAATTGTGCAGTCGAACTCAACTGGATTAGACCTGTAAGGCAGTGAAAATACAGAAATTGAGAATGGAACAAACCAAATTTGAAACATGTACAGGATTTACAAAGCACTATCTGCAATCATTCTAAGGCTCTGTTACCTGTTTGGCCATTGATGATAAACTCGCCAGTGCCATTTACGATGCTGTAGACAGGATTGAGGCTGGGAGCATTTATTCCAACAGTCACAAGTTGCATCAATGCTGTTGCATTTTCATAGATAGTGCGATCGTACTTTCCTTGTGTAAAGAAATAGTCTGGCACAACCGGAACGTGAATCTTGGTAATCACAACTGTCAGAGTCAATACTGCTTGGCAACTACCATCATTTGCTTCAATTTGCAGTGTGAAGGTGGAATTCTGAGGAAGATTCAATGTAGACCTCACACGGACTATTCCTTGTTGGTCAATACTGAACTGAGACTGCGAGGCTCCAGGACGAATGCTGTATGACAAGTTCTTGAAGCTGTCTGCATCGGATGCAGGGACAACAGCGACGACAGAATTGGCTGCAAGCGGCTCAATATAATTGACTACCATTTGGGGGTCGGGGAACGTTGGACAGTTGTTGTTAACATCAAGCACATGGACAATGACAGGAACTGTGTTGGAGACAGATGCTACATCAGCACGCACGTGGAATCGGTGTGTAGTGTTAGCTGCATAGTTCAATGGATCTCTCAAGAAAATCTCGCCTGTTGAAAAAATAAACAAAGCATTCAATGAGGACAAACAATAACAAATCACAACAGTGTTAAATACACAGATAGCTACAATGTTAGCTTTAATACACAACAACTTGCAAATTAGCAGAGAAAAAATACATGCAAACCCAATAAAGTCATCTGCATGCACACATTAAAAACATCCCAACATGGTAATACTATGCATTTTTGCATTACATTTATGCAAAGTCCGTTTTTATACAACTATCCAAACACTACAAATGATACATGAGCATCACAGCACTGATTATAGGCTACTCACCTGTCACACTATTAATAAAGAATTTTGTCCTGGCAAATGGCTCCACAATAGAGAAGGATGGGTTCAGGTTTTGACCATTGATCGAGACTTGAATGATCTCTGTACCATTAGGGTGTGTTTCAAAGACAGTCACTTCGTATTTTGGCTGTACAAAGAAATAATTAGGGATAACTGGCACAAAGATGTGGTTGAACGAAATTTGAAGCAGGGTTTCCCGGAAGCAAACACTGTCTGACACAGCAATACCAAGCAATACATCTTGGTCAGCATTCAAGTCAAACAAGCCAACTGTGCGAATGTTTCCAGATGAGTCAATAGTGAAGTTGGATGCAAACAGACCAGAGTTGATGGAGTAGCTGAGTGGAGGGCCTGAGTCCAAGTCAGTTGCTGTCACAGTTGCCACAACGGTATTAGGTTGCACTGGTATCGTGTGTGCAACAGTCATGCCAGGATTGTCAAACGATGGACAATTATTATTCACATCAATGACATTGACAATGACTGAGGCAAAGTTGGTAATGTTTCCAATCTTTGCTTCAACACCAAGCTGATATCTTTGCTGAGTATTGTAATTGAGAGGGCCATTTAAGCGAATATCCCCTTAAAAATAAATATAAGAGAGTTTTACAATGCAGAAGAGACAATTTTTACGTTAACATGTAGAAGGAACAAGAAAAGGACAAATGATGATACTGGCTTCTTGTTTTGAGTGACACGTACCAGTGTTTGGATCGATTACAAATAGTGATGATCCATTGATAATGGTGTAGGTCGCGCCAAGCGAAGCTCCATTGATCGTCGCATTAACAATATCTGTGTTAATGGGTGCTGTCTCAAGAACAGAGACCTCGTACAGGCTTTTTGGGAACAAGTAGTCTGGAATCACAGGCAGCACGATCTTGACAATACTGACAAGAAGTGGTCTTGTAGCAACGCACGTCCCATCATTCACCTCCAAGGTCAAATCATATACTCGAGTAAAGTCCACATTCAGATTTCTTGTGATTGTAACTATGCCATTGGCATCAATTTCGAATAATCCACCATCACTACCAAGTCGAATTCTATAAGTGTGGTTCTTGAAAGAGTCTGAATCGACAATCTGAGTTCTTCCAACAATGGTTCCCGCAGTAATCGGCTCAACGAGTGTAGAGACTGTCCCCAAGGGATTGACAAATGTTGGGCAGTTGTTGTTTCTATCTAACACATTGATAACCACTGTGGCATGGGTTCTGAAATTCTCTGATGGATATGTAGCAGTAACTTCAAACATATGCTGGGTCTTTGTAGGATAACTTAATTGTTGTCTAAGTGAGATCACTCCTGCAATCAAACAACAACAACAAGAATGTGAAACTCATTACAACAATGAGATAATCCAAGGGTGTGACGCTACAAGGGTAGACCGGAGGATTTGCCCTCTCACTTGGCTCCAAGATCACATCTTTACTTTTCACATCCAAGGTTACAGTTAGATCTCATCTATTAGACAATTAGCATAATGGTATGATGATACCAGCTTCAATGACTTGCTCATCATTAAAATTCGTCAATTTCCAACATTCCAATCACATACGCTACATTTGTTATAGTAAATATCACTTAAACACAAACACCTACTATATAGGACAGGACAAAAGCACAATCTGCGCAACCAGCTCACATCTTACCTTGGTTGGAAATCTGGAACATTGCATTTGCTTCTGTCCCAACAATGGCAAATGTCGGTTGCAGGCTGCTATCATTGACGGCCACAGTGACCAGTTGCGTTGCTAATGGATAGTCCTCAAAGACAGTTCTCTCGTACATGGCATTTGTGAAGAGGAAGGTATGCAGCAGTGGGCACACTGGGACAAAGATCTTGTTTGTCACAACATACACAAGCAAGTCCTGTGAGCAGATACCATCTGTGACGGAAACTGTGAGGTTGTATGCAGGTGCCGCATCTGTCGTTAGCATGGTCTCAACACGGACAAACCCTTGATTATCAACCGTGAAGTTGCCTGGTGGAATTGTTGACGAGATGGAGTATGACAGCTGACCAACAGTGTCGACATCAGTGGCCATTGCATTTGCTACAAAAGTGTTGTGGATCAGCGGCATCGTATACTGCACAATGGTGTTAGGCTGAGCAAAGACTGGACAGTTATCGTTGACATCCAGAACATGCACAATCACAGTGGCACCAGTCTGCACTTCTGGAAACGTTGCAACAACAGGTAGGACATACTTTCTTTGTACCTCAAAATCAAGACCACCAATCAATTGGAATGTACCTAAAGGAGAGAGAAAATATAAATATTTTGAAGCATGCATCAAACAACAAGGCAAAAAAGAGCTATTTCAAAATCAGATCAGATAGGAATTTGAGCAAAATGAAAAACACAGTACACACCTCCTGATAAAACTTGGAAGAGTCCGTTGGGACTTGCTCCGGGTGCAAATGAGAATGTTGGGGAGAGTGAGCTCTCGTTGATGGCAAGTGTCAACAGTGTGCGAGGAGAGTCTGTTTCGTTGACGTAAATTTCATATACTGATTCCGTAAACAAGAACTGATGGAGGATTGGACACACAGGGACAAACACTTTGTTGACACTAATTTGAGCTTGGACTGGTACATCACAGACACCATCAGAGACAGACACAGTAATTGAGTAATTTGCAGCAGCATCGATAGTCAATGTATTTCTGACACGGATGACTCCATTGTTGTCTATGGTGAAGTTGCCGCTTGGATCTGAAGTTATGCTGTATGATAAAGATGACACTGTGTCTAAGTCAGTAGCACGGATGGTAACCAAAGGCGCATTAGGATAAACAGGTTCTGTGACTGTTACTCGCGCAGGAGGCTGAACTGCTGGACAATTGTTGTTTGTATCTGTGACATCTATAATTACAGTAGAGAACTCATCTCGGCAAGGGAGAGCTGCTCGGACAGTGAAGACATATTGTGGACGTGTATGCTGCTGGAATGGCAGGTCGGAGATAATTGAACCTGTTAACAAAACACACAAAAGCTTTGATTATATCCTTAAATACATTCAACGTTAGTAATCTCATCTACAAGTCAACAAATCAGTGAGCAGAAAATCAATCAGTAAACATACCTGTCGTTGGGTGTATTTGGAACAGGCCGCGCATGGAAGCTTCCACGATCGAGTATGTTGTAGGAACAGCATCATTGTTCAAATGGACTTGAGTAATAGGAGACAAGGAAGCTCCTTCACTCCTGCTAGCACGGTACAGTGATTGGTTGAAAGCAAGGAGTGTTGCATTTGTGCATTCTGGGCAAGGAAACGTCTCTTGCACGTCCATCACGTTAATCACCACATTGGCAGTTACATCATGCACGGAATCACTGACAGTCACAGTCATTGTATGCTGAGGAATGGTTTCAAAATCAAGGTTATCCTGCAGCAATATATGACCGTCAGAGTCTATCCTGAAAAAGTTATTCGCAGATAGAGAATAAGTGAAGTTTGTATTAGCGTCTTTATCTGTTACTTCCAATGCAGCAGCAATGGATCCAATAGGAGCTGACTCAGAAACATTGACAATAATACTTGGGACTTTGAAAACTGGAGTTTCATCATTGATGTCAACAAGGCGAACGACAACAGGATTGGTTGCAGTTCTGCCGTCTGGAGTGGTGCATTGAACTTGAAACACATAGAAGCGCTTTACTTCATAATCAACAAGTCGAGTAGTCTCAATTCCTGGAATAAAATAGGACAACACGTAAATAAAACAGAAGCAGACATGGACCTACATCACAAACAACTCATAAACATTGAATAAATATTCAGTGTGTTCCACCAAAGTGAGACGGAAACAGTTAAGGATGATGTGTGCTGGTCAAACCCTCAACTGGCACAGCAATAAGACAGATGTGTCACAAATCAAGACATGTAATCAGGCCTGCTATTTCTATAAACTTTCTGTATGTCAAATAAACAAGGTCTATTATGGGTGTGACGCTGCCACAGCGAATCAGAAACCAGCATGTGAGGGAGGCAACGGCAGTGACTACCACCATCACTGAAGTCATAAAGAAGAAGAGGCTGCGCTGGTTTGGGCATCTAACCAGGAGAACACCAGAACATTACATAACTCGAGCCTATCGGCAGGACTTCAACAACCCACGGCCCAGAGGCAGACCTCCCAAGCGTTGGTCAACACAGGTCCGTGAGGACACTGGACTGCCTCTTGCTACGGCAGAGAGAAGGGCCTCGGACAGAGGGAGGTGGAGAAGGGAGCTATCCTGGAGAGCGCAAGGGCCCTTATAGGGCTGAGCATTTAAGCAAGTAAGCAATAAACAAGGATCAAGAATAAAATGGGCACACACAACATAAGAGCAAAACAAGCTAACAAAGCCCTTTCAATAGTACTTACGTCCGTTGGATAACACTCTGAATGGAAGATCCCCTGTTCCAACACGCGTACACGTTCCGGTTTCGTTAATCAGACCAACTTGTGTCACAAAGCTATTGGGCAATGCTGATTCAACCAGTTGCTCATCGTACAGATTGCTGGTCATCACTGGCGGACATTTTGCAACAGGAACAACGTTCACTCGGACCACAGCATCTTGTGTTTGCACTCCATCTGAAACTCGAACATTCAAGTCATAGAGCTGTCGTATATCAAATTCCAGTGGCTTCTCCAATATGATCACTCCTTGGTTGTTGATTCCAAACTGCAGATTTGGATCTCCTCCAATAATGGAATAAGAGAAATTGTTCACTGTATCAACATCATTAACACGGAGATTAAGGACTGGTGATCCAACGGGATGATGCTCAGAAACATTTACAACTTGGTTTGATAATCCAAAAGCAGGTGCCAGATCGTTGACGTCAAGAATGTTAATGATGACCGTCGCAGCAGTGGCTTCGGCAACTGGTGTAGTAACACGAGCCATGACAGGGAACACATACTGTCGGCGATTGACATCATCATAATTCAGAATGGCATTTGTAGTGATTTCACCTGTTAACAATAAACGTCAAAATGAACAGATCAGAAAAAAAAATCCTTCAAACCAACAACAATTCCATTATTGAAGTCATGAAACAGGAGACCGGAGGAATTGCTTACCTGTAGCAGAATTGATCATGAAGTCTGTCATTGCTGGATCTTCAATGCTGTAGGTGATGCCCCTCGTGGGTAGACCAGCGAAAACATTCAGTACACTTGTTCCTTGACCAGCATTTTCCAAAACTGAGTCCACATAGATAGTTTGATTGAAGCGCGGCAAGTGTTCCGGTCGGATATTCACAATGATTGTTGCCGTCCCAGTTAGTCCATCAGGATCAGACACACGAGCTTGTAACGTGTATTGCGAAGCAAGGAATGGGATCTTGTTAACTTTCAAAGTGTTTCCATCAAGCCGAAATGTGTCATTCACATTATTTAACAATGCATATGTGAAATCAGTTGTGCCATCATCATCAAAAGCATTCAACTGAACAACACCAAAGTCAAGATAAGACAGTTCAGAAATTGTCACATTATATAGCGATTGTCCAAATCTTGGATTGTGCTCATTGACATTAGTGACAAGTAGTACTGCAACAGCTGTATCCATGTAGCCTTCATTGTTCAAAGCAAGAACTGTCATCTCGTAGCGGTTCTGTCTTTCATAATCAAGTGACTGGTCAAGAATGATTTGCCTTTGAGGAGAGTTAATTGAAAACTCATTGAAGATCGTATTGGGGTGAAAGGATAAAACAACTCCTCCTGCTTCTGAAGGCACCGTGCTGGTGACATTCAAGTTGAATAGCACAGCAGTCAAAGGCATGTTCTCAGGCACTTGTCTGATGTAGTACTTTTGATTGAACAGAGGCTTGTTTGCTGTTACAGGAATGACGTTAACAGTGACTTGTACAGTACCAGTCAGTGCGGGAGACCCTCGGTCAGTTGCATTGACAGACATTATATACTGGTTCTGCCGAGTGGCATTGAGCAATCCAACAACTCTCATAACTCCATTACTGTCTAATGAGAAAGTGTTTCCGTCGTTTCCGCTACCAATAGCAAAGTCAATCAAGCCATTGTTCAGGGAGTCTAAATCAGATGCTGACAGTGCTGATATCAAGGTACCCGCAGGTACATTCTCATTCACATTCACAACAATGTTGCCACCAAGGAAAGCAGGGGCATTGTCATTGACGTCGGTGACAAAAACAGTCACATGAGCTTCACCAAACAGGTTAGGATTACCAGAATCTGTCGCTCTCACTTTGAAAGTATACAACTTCTTTGTCTCATAGTCCAGGATCCCGTTCAATCGGATTGATACTGGGTCAGTATTTGAAGCTCCTGGTACCAAACTGAAAATGGCTGAGTCAGCGTTTGGCACCATTGAGTAGATGACAGTGTTACCAGTTCTGTCGCCATCTGTAGCACTGACAGGCAGAACTTCAAGCCCAGTGGAGAAATTTTCAGGAATGGACCTGGTGTAATACTGCAGCTCAAATGTTGGCTCATTGTCATTAACCTCGGTGACAATCACATTGACAGTTGCTTGGTTTGTAGACTGAAGGTTGTCACCGTCAAATGCACTGATGGTGAAGCTGTAGGATGGCGTCACCTCAAAGTCAAGTGGCTGACTAAGTGTCACAAATCCGTCATTGTCAATTTGAAATGGGACTGTAGGATCGTTTATTACATATCTCACCTGTCCACCATTGCCAGTATCAGGATCGGTAGCACTGACCTGCAAGATTTTTGTCAATAGCACTGTTGCTTCTGAAACAGTATTGTTATACTGAGTAACTGCAAACACTGGAGATTCATCATTGACGTCCACAACATTGATTCTCACTATAGCACTCCCAGTGAGGGTTGGTTGACCGAGGTCCATTGCAAGAGCAATCAACTCGTAGCTCTTTTGTCGTTCATAATCTAGTGAACCGTTCAAAACTAGGTTTGCCTGGAGTTGATTTGCTAGAGTCTGTAAGGAAAAGTCTGTCTGAGGTGAAGCAAATGTAAACTGCATTCTGTTATTAGGCGAAGTTGCATCTCCGTCTGACGCACTGAGAATTCTTAGAATGCTGTTGGTAGAGGTCCCCTCTGGGAAGCTGAGATCATAAACCGGTTGGGTAAACACAGGTGCATTGTCGTTTTCATCGATAACTGTTATGCGAACTGTGGCAGTGCCGGATATTGGTGCATTGGTTGTGTTTTGACTGATGCCAAGAGTCATTGTTATCTCTGGGTTCACAAGTGTTTCATAATCGATTGGAGACTTGAGAATGAGATCGTCACCACGCATTTCAAAATTGTTGTTTGGACTGTTCAATGTAAATCGTATGCCAGGATTGACAGCAGCCGTATCAGCATCCCTGTAAAACACCTTTAGAACACTTGAGTCAGCAGGCCACAGTTCTGATATTGTGGTAGCATAATCGGCAATGATAAACTGTGGTTGATTATCATTGAGATCTCTGACAAGGACGCGTACAGATGCAATAGCTTGACGGCCCTGTAAGTTCTGTGCTACAGCAAAAAAATTGTATTGTTTTTTTGTCTCGTAGTCAAGTGTTGATAACAGTCTGATTTGGCCTGTAGAAGAGTCGATTGTGAATGGAGACGTCTCTCCTGGAGCGCCGGTGATGCTATATGTGACTGAGCCACCAACAGATGGTACGCTTTCAGTGGCAAAAACTTTGACGACATCCACAATGACTTCTTCATCAACAGTGACCTCGTAGTAGGACTGATTGAATGATGGGACATTGACATTCAAATCTGAAGGATGAACATAGATTGTGACTATTCCTGTTGAAGATCGTGGCGGTGAGCCCTTGTCAGTGACCCTGCCCAGTAATTGGTATGTGTTCTTTATTCTGCTGTCCAATGATCCTTGAAGAACAATCTGTCCATCTGGAAGAACGGTAAATGTTGGAATAGCATCCCCACCTTCAGCAGAAAATTCAAGAACAGCATTCTGTCCTGAGTCAATATCAGAACCAAACAGTACTCCAACTGTAGAACCAAGGCGAGTAGCATCTGATATGTTAAGCACAATGTTAGGCAAGTTAAGAATAGCTGGTGTATTGTCATTGACATCTGTCACTTCAACATTGACATGTGCAAATCCAGTTCGACCATTATTGTTATCTAGTGCTGCAACACCAAAAGAATAGTAGCGTTGACCCTGATCGTAATCAAATGGAACAGAGTTACGTACAATGTTGCCATTGACAATGTTAAATGAGGCAGAATCATTGTTTGGAATAATAGAGTATGTAATTGGACCATTAACAGGTTCCGCACTAGTGGCAAACAGCGTAGCAATGTCTATGCCGTTAACGTTCTCTGGCACTCTTGCATAGTAGGTGTTAACACTAAAAACAGGCTGGAGTTCATGAACATCTGCTACATTGACTTCTACAGTAGCACGAATTGGTGATATGTTTCCACCTCTATCAGTTGCTTGCACCTCCATGGTATACTTGCTTTGAACTGTGAAATTCAATGGGGCTTGCAACGTAATTCTTCCAGTGTTGTCAATGCTGAACATACCAGGATTTCCACTAACAATGGAGTAGCCTGCAATCTCTCCAAACAAGCCAAGGTCACTGTCTTGAGCTAGAACTGTAGTGACAAGAGTTTGGAGTGGGGCCTTCTCTGAAACAGTGACATTGTAGAAAAGCGTTGGAAAAACCGGAAATTCGTCATTTAGGTTGGTGACCTGAAGATTAATTTCCCTGAGAGATGTTAAGCTTGGGTTCCCACCATCTCTTGCAATGACATACAGTTTGTGCAGTTGTGCAGTTTCATAATCAAGGCTCCCTACCAAATTAAGCGCTCCAGTGGATGGGTCAACAGAGATAAATCCAGCCGGAAATGCACCCTCGTAGGAAACAGCACCATTGCTATTGATGTCAGCATCATTGGCAGAAATCAGTTGACCAGCTAGTACTGAACTGGCGGTGTTTTCATTTAAGGTCAAGTTGAGTGCATTGGCATTAATGAAGATTGGCCGGTTGTCATTGGCATCACCAACAGTAACATCTACCGGAACTGTGGCCGAGAGGCTAGGAGTTCCACGGTCAGTAGCGATAACATTGAAGCTGTATGTGTCCCGTGCCTCTCTGTCCAACTGCCCAGTTACAATGATTCTACCAAGAGAGTCAATAGAAAACATTCCTTGCCCGACAGTGGGGAACTGTAAAGAGTAATCTAGCATTCCATTCAAGTTTCTGTCAGGGTCGCCAGCATTGACATCGTAAATAACACTGCCTGGAGTAGTAGCCTCAGTTACAGTGAAAGCGTATCCTCCACCAACAGTTGTGTTAGTAAAAAAAGGCAACTCGTTCACATCTTCAACAATTATTGTCACTTGAGAAACTGCATTTGCAGCTCTCTCATTTACAGCCCGTGCAGTAAAGTCGTAACGGTCCTTCACTTCGTAATCCAATGGGCGCTGCATCTGGATTGTACCTGTGCTAGGAGATAACGTGAATATGTTGTTGATCTCCGAAGCACCAGAAGCAACTGCATAGCTAAATTGTTGACTGTTGAATGCACCATTATCTCTGGCCAAGAGTGTCCCAACTGGTTGCATCGTGTTTTCTGGAATCCTAAAGATGTAATGCGATTCTACAAAGCTAATGCTGTTCACAGACACGCCAAATACATTCACTCTTACAGGTGCAAAAGATATTTGAGATGGATTTCCCTGGTCTGCAACGCGGACTTGGAAATCGTATCTGTTCCTAACAAAGGAATCTAAACTTGAAGTCAATCTCAACACGCCTTGACTGTCAATTGAGAAAGGCAAACTTATATCAGGTGATTGC
This sequence comes from Calvadosia cruxmelitensis, assembly GCA_900245855.1. Classification (NCBI taxonomy): domain Eukaryota; kingdom Metazoa; phylum Cnidaria; class Staurozoa; order Stauromedusae; family Kishinouyeidae; genus Calvadosia; species Calvadosia cruxmelitensis. Next base: position 13,312 of record OFHS01000670.1, read on the forward strand.
GGAATAAGACTGAATGTAAGTTGTTGATTTACTCCACTGTCGATATCTCCAGCAAAAATTGTTAAGAGTTGTGATCCTATTACTGTAGCATCAGATATGTTGGCCTGGTAGCTAGCACGGTCAAGAATCGGAGCATTGTCGTTTAGATCACCAACATTGACTTGAATCTCGGTTGTGCCAATCAAATTTTCAGTCGCGGTGTCTGTTGCTTCAACAACAAAGTTGTACTGTTTGATGAGTTCATAATCAAAACTATTAGTTGTGCGAATCATGCCATCCAAATTGATTGAAAAATTCCCTGCATCTGGGCTGGGCCTGATACTGTAACGAACGTTCCTGTTTATCGTTGTCCCGTCATTATCCTGGGCACGTACAGTTATCACTGATGCTGTTGCAAAGTTGTTTTCATTCATATCTCTGACATATCGGCTCAGATCAAAGACTGGTTGATTGTCATTAACATCAACTACGTCAATAATGATCGTCGCTTGGTTTGATCCACTTAATGGTGTTGAGCCAGAATCAGTCACAGTAGCAGTAAGCCTGTACTGCTGGATCATCTCGAAGTCCAACTGACCATTGATAAAAAGTGATCCATCAGAACCTAGCCGAAACCTGTTTGCCTCATTGCCTGCAGTTTGGAGAGCATAAGAAAGCTGTGCATTGACACCACTGTCAGCATCTGTTGCTGTCAGCCGCAGCAGTGACATATCAACTAACGCTTTCTCAGAGACACGGACATTGTACGAGGAAGGAACAAAAGCGGGTGGGTTGTTGTTAATGTCTGATATCATGATCTTGATCATTGCTGTGTCAGACAAAGATGGAGTACCAAGGTCGACAACATTGGCAGACAAGATGTACTCCTTCTGTCTTTCAAAGCTCAGGCCGCTTGCAGGTGAAATGCAGCCTGTGATCTCGTCAAGTTGAAAGTCTGTAGTATTGACCAAATTTGTGAACCTCATTGTACTTGTCAGGGTGTTGGTTGGAGTCCGTAGGTCACCATCAGTAGCTGACAGGGTCATGAAACAAGTGCCTACTTGAGTATCCTCAGGGATAGTAATTTCGCGATAGCTTTGAGAGAAAACTGGCTTGTTGTCATTGACATCTAGAACCAGCACATTGACAAAAGCATTCGGAGTAGCTGAAAAAGGTGGAGAAACACTGTCTGAAGCCACCACAGGAAGTCGATAGCTTTGTGTTGTCTCATAGTCCAACGTTTGAGCCAGACGCAACACACCGGTTGTGGGATCTAAAGAAAATTGAGAGGAATCTGCTCCTGGTGCAAGGTTGTAACGTACTGTACCTCCAAGACCAGAATCCACATCAGAAGCTCGTACTTGAACCAGGAAGCTGTTGACGTTCTCTGACTCAAGGACCGTGATGTTATATTCAGCTGCATCCCAAACAGGAGCGTTGTCATTGACATCAGTCACAGTGACAGTCAGTGCAGCCGTGTTTGATCTTGGCACGGTTCCTTTGTCTGATGCAACAATGACAAGTGAATATGATTTTGCAGCTTCATAGTCAAGTGACTGAGTTGTTGAGACTATTCCTGATGTAGAATCAATTGAGAAAAGTCCAGCCGATTGTGTGTTGGGATGCAGTGAGTATTCAATCACACTGTTCAAACCGATATCCAAATCTATAGCGTTGACATCGACAACCTGTTGGACTCCAGTGTTTTCAATAACAGTTGCCACGTAGGTGCTATCACGTGTCGACCCAACACCGGTTGATGGATTGAGAAAAATTGGATCATTGTCGTTATCATCCAAAATGTTAATTGTTACAGTAGCGGTTGGGTTTGCAGCATTAACACCATCACTGACAGATATGCCAAGCGTATAGATGTCCAAAGTCTCTCTGTTCAATCCAGAGTTGACAATGAGCTCTCCAGTTGCGGGATTGATCCTGAAAGCTGATCCTATGTTTCCAGATAAGATTGAGTATGTCAAACCAGTGGGAAGCGTATCTAAGTCAGTTGCAATGATTCGGTCAACGAGCGTACCTTCTGGGGCAGCCTCACTGACGTTTAATTGCCTTGACGGAGCGGTAAATACAGGGGCAACATCATTGACGTCAACAATCGTTACTTGAACATTTGTAGTGCGGGTAAATGGGCCTGGACTACCAGGATTTGTTGCAATCACTGCAAAATTGTACTGGTTACGCTCCTCATAGTTGGGGGTACCCTTTAGCGTGATGTCGCCATTGTTGTCAATAGCAAACATATCGGCTGCAACTGGATCTGAGATACTGAATTGATACAGATTGTTGGCAGGTGTACCATCTAGATCAAAAGCGCTAACACTAACAACATTACCGACATGGCCAACTTCATTAATTTGAGCTGTGTAAAGTGATTGACCAAATGTAGGGAAATTGTCATTGATATCAAGGACATTCATTGTAATCTGCATTTGCTGAGAGGTACGCACTGGATTTCCCTTGTCACTTGCTGTCACGTCGAGGACAAATCGAGTTGTATTCTCAAAGTTCAGTGGCTTTACGAGTCGAATCACACCGGTAGCAGGATCAATACTGAAGGTGTCGTAGAGGTTACCAGAAGTGATGGCATAATCAATAGCTGCATTCTGTCCAAGGTCAGGATCAGTTGCTATAGCCTGAATGAGCGACGTCCCTGTTGGTATGTTCTCAACAACATCAAATTCTACTGTGGAGGTCTGGAGCTGAGGAGTGTTGTCATTCACATCTGTCACCGTGACAACTATCTCTTTTACGGTAGAAAAGTTTGGATCACTGGCCTGGACAATGATGATGTGGTCGTCTTCAAGCTCTCGGTCAAGTCCTTTTATTAAAGAGATTACCCCAGAGGACGGATCAATACTGAAGAACTCTTTTGACACATCGCCTACAAGGGAGTATGTTATGACCCCATTGACCCCAGCATCGGTATCAGTGGCATTGACGTCAAACACTACAGATGGGACGGTCCTGTCCTCCGGAAGAGTAATAGCATAAACACCAATATCAAAAACAGGAGGATTATCATTCACATCTCTCACTGTGACGTTGAAATTGATGGTTGTCAGCGGAGCAGTTTCATCATCATTCTTTGCTGTTAGCGTCAGCTGGTAAAATGACTTTGTTTCAAAGTCAAGTGGTCGAGAAGTGAGCAGACTTCCACTTGCAGTTGAAGGGGCAGTGAACTTGAAATCTGATGCTCCATCTAGAAATCAAACAGATCAAAGATAAGCCAATGGAAATACAGATTAGAAAATCATTAGAAATGGACACATCCATTGAAACATCAATGCTTTAAACAGCTGCAATTTTGTGTCAAAAAGATTAAATGAAACAATAAACACTTACCCCCTCCAATAGTAGTACTGACAACAGCTGGTCCAGCTGCAAAGCGCTCTGCACCAACATTGAACACTTGAGCAAGAAGGTCTGATGGTTCATTCTCATTCAGGACAACAGAGTAGGTAACCAGTGGAACAATTGTGGGCGTGGGATCTGCAAATATTAGTTAAGAAGATATAAGCAAAAATTTCAATCGTTATTAGAAAGATTGCTTAATTTGCAGCAAAATATGTGTGGAACTAGGTAAATACTCTATAGTTACAAGATCATTGGTTTTAAGGCAGGGTCAAGCAAAATACCAAATAAAAATTACAAGAGCTAGATACTTGGTATTTATCACATCCACTGAAGGGATAGCATAAAACAGAATGCTTGCAATGGAATTTTCGCCAAAACAGTTGGGCCAGTATAGAACATCCTGAAATCTATCCCCTCGTACACCCTATGCCCTTTAATTGAAGTCAAACATCGAATTCACAGATCATAAAAAACAACAGGGCAAATGTAGCACTCTCAGCAGAGAGTAAATATGTCCTACCATCAGTGTTGTAAGTACTCGTTACAAAAGTAATTAATTACTAATTACAAGTTACTTTTTGAGTAATTTTACAGTAATTAATTACTTATCCTGAAAAAGTAATTTGTAATGTAATTAATTACTTTTTGGAGCAATGAGTACTTTTCCGGCATGGGTAATTTTCAAAATTACTTTTCTATGCAAAAGACAAAAGCACTGCTTTTAAAGTTAAATATGTTTTCTAGCATCAACACTTGAGTTTAAAAAACTGTTTATTAAAAGCCATTAAACCTGTCGACTGGTATTGCTTGTCTCTGTATAATTGTTTTCTGTATCTGTGCTACTGTTTTACCTTTCTCCTAAGAAAAGCAACATCAAAGTAATTAGTAATTAATTACTTTCCAGGCAAAGCAATTTGTACTTGTAATAAATTACTTTCCACGGGAAAGTAATTTGTAATCTAATCAATTACTTTTTGGGGAAAGTAATTAGTAGTGTAATCAATTACTTTTCGACAGTAATTCTCACAACACTGCCTACCATAAACGCTAACTGTGCCATTATTTGTTTGACCGACAATATCCTGGAATTGCACCAAACAGTGGTATCTTCCGCTATCCGTCTTTACTGCATTTGATAAGGTTAACGTATCTCTAGTTTCACCAGGAACCAACTAGAAGGAGATAAAGAATAACAAAAAGAGTAAAACGAATGCAAATGGTGTTTTTCAAAACCATACATTACATGCTTATAACAGGTAGACAAGATGCAACAACTTGAAAACAAGCAAATAAAAGAGGCAGCTAAGCCATTACAGTACACAACACACCTGTCCTTCTTTATACCAAGAATAAGATGGGATAAGGCTGCCAACAATCTCACAGGTTAACGTGGTTGTGTTGCCAACAGGCAAGCGAACTGAGATTGGAGTGAGTTTCTGAGCACTGATTCCAACATCTTCACAAATCACAGGCCCTGTGTTATCATCTAAACAATATGAAACCAATCATAGTAAGCATTAGTATACAACCAAAATTAAAGGAAGCAGCTACATGTACAAGTTTGGATCTTGCTGCAGATGTGATCATCAAATTACCTAAGCAATCAAACAATAGTCATTACAAATTTGAAAACTTGAAGCAAAAGCATTCATCTCCTTCTTGTTGTCACAAATAATCACCACCAGCAGGCTAAGCAGTAGCGCCATTGTCTGAACACATAGTAAACTAACATGCTATCACTCACCAATCAGCGTAATTGTAAAGGTACTCTCCTTCTTCAGTTGGATATCGTTTGCCGTACTGACAATGTACATCTTGATGGTGTCAAAACGTTGCAAATTAGCACTTGCAATGATATTTAATGTAGTTGTTTCACCACCTGGGATATCTTGGACAGCTTGAAGAGTTTTAGGGGACAACGGTTCATCCCTGACCAAAAAGTAAACCAGGAACACCCTAAAAATCAAAACCAAACTCACATTACGACTTTGCCCACGAGTAATCATCAAATGAATGACATGAGAAAGAACAGAGCTATAAACACAACAGCGGCAGCCAGTATTATAAACATCAATGTGGAAGGCTACTTACTGGCTGGAAGCAGAGGGATTCTGGACGATCAAATTGACAGATATTTGGAACACTCCACCACTGAACATAACCGCAGCTCCTGCAGAACTGAGTGATCCATTTTTCATCAAAAATGATCCAACGTTGGTGACGGTATCCCAGCCACCAATAAGAACTGGTCCAGCAAGAGCATTGTTAATGTTGGTGTCCACAGATAAACTACTTGAAAACCCGCTTGTCACAGTGGTTTCGTCATCAATTCTGAGGTAAGATGCAGATGAAGAGTCTTCAAATAAGAGGTCATTGACAGTAGACGTTCTATAACGGAACGAAATTTCATCTCCAAGCTGAAGCATCATACTTCCACCCACTGGGATGGTGTGTCTTCCTGCACCTGTCAACAGTGTTGTTGTTTGTAAGTATGCATTTGAGTTTATGAAAATTGCAATGGTAATGGTGACAGCTCCGCCAAGTGATTTCGAGACTTGGAGATTAAACTGAGAAATGTAAACACCAGCAGCTCCGACAGTCACAGATGACATGGGACCTGCCAGTGGAGATTGCCACGTCGTGAGTTGCACAAATGTGTTGGCTGTAGATGGGGCTAATGATGCTGCTATATTATAAACTTCACCATTCTTTCTGTCGTTTGTCCTTAAGAAGTGGATTCCTTCTCCGACATCAAAGCCAACATTATTAAGAGTATTGGTTGAGGCTATACTACTGGTGATGACTGAGCCGGCAGTAAGCTGGAGCAGTGAGTTTGCCAGCATGAAGCGAGTACCTCCAGAACTTGAGAAAGCTTGAAGCAAAGGAGTTGCACTTCCTGACTGCGAGATGAACACAGTTGTTTGACCAGTGATTGCACTTCTCATTAGAGAATTGATGGAAGCAATATACAATCCAGTTTCTTTGACAGTGTACTGTGAGTTAGAGCTCTGAAATCCAAGATTGCTGAAAGACACAAGATCATTCACTTCATCATTAATATAGCCTAGTGATGTAACAGGAATAACCTCCAAATAAATACAGCTGCAGCTCATATAACAAATACAAAGTCACACTTTCTAATCTATATCATAAAAATAAACATCACAAAATCAAAAACCTTTTAAATATTTATTTGGATACTCACTATTGTAGCATCATCTATATGAAATGGCACTTTTACTTGGAAATAGCTATCAATCATTGTTTATATATCAACATAAATTAGCCAAGCCAAACAATCAGCATCAAACAAGTTACTAACCTCACAAGGAGTCCAGGGGCAAGGGCTGCACCCAAGTCCGTCAGTGCCAAGGCAGTACTTGATAATGCAATATTGTTCTGGTCACGTTGCTCTAGCAGGATACTAGGAATTCTCTCATCAAGCTGTAGTTTTACGCCAGAAGTAATAGAAGAGACACCCACAGTGTACGAGATTTTGTTGCTTCGAACGTAGACAGCAATCTGGTCACCATCAGTAAGGTAGAGTGTACCAGAAAAGCTAAGAGTGTTTCGGTCAGAAGTTGATGATGCGAATCTAGCAAAAAGTGGTGAAGTGTTCTCCTCGCCTTGAATTTGAAGTGTGGCTTCAAACAGCGATCCTGCAACATTCTCAAAGTTCAGTCTTGTGCTGATGTAGTAGATACCAGGCTCAGGAATCGTATAGAAATCAATGCCAAAGCCATTGTTGATGTTGAATCTACCATTTGTGCCAAGAGGAGTGATATCCCTCATTCTCACCCAGTCAGGGCTTGATCCTTGGTCAACGAATGTCGGCACATCTTTGTCTGCATAGAAGCCAGCAGCAGGAGGACTAACCAGACCACTCCATCGAATCAAAGAAAATGAACTGACACCGTCTATGATGTATACGTCACCCACACTTGATTGCACAAGCAAAGAAATTTGCCAACCAGTTTGTAACTGGAGCACAGCACTGCTCGAAATTGTATATTCATCATTTTGTATTCCAGACAGGGCTGTAGAGACAACCCCAAGAGCTGATGCATCTCCATTGACACGCATGAAAAGAGTAATGAAGGCAGCAGATGGGCTTCCGAGACCTTTGATCAAGATGTTACAAGAAAACACATACAGTGCTGTCTCTTGCACAGTGTAGCTTCCAGTTGCTGTGTTCAACTGGTTGTCATTATTGAAGAGGCCAACAGGAGAAGGAATAAGAGAAGTCCTCCATGTTGTCAAATCCACTTGACTTGTCAGTTGCTGGATAGTCAATGATTCATTCAGAACAGCAAAGAACCCAGGTACAGCCCAAGATGGACCAATGTATGACACAGATAGTGTACTTTCAGAGCTAAGAGAAAATGTAGCAGAACTTTCTGACATAACAAATATAGAAACGTACTGTCCAGACCGTAGTTCCATTGCACCATAGATGTTCATGGTTGTTGTGATTGTTGGAATACCATATACAGAGTGTAGGCCATTGCTCAGATCAATCGCCCCATTGACAGCAATGGCAGCGGTCAGCTTGGCTCCAGCAGCATTGTCGACCCTGATATTGGCAGCGATTTGATGGACACCAGAATGTGAGGCAGTGAAACGTCCAGTTGAGGGGTTGAAATCCTTACCAAACGAATAGAGACCCTTGGTTTCTGTCAGCCAAGGACCAGCAACTTCGTGCCAACCAGGTGGTGTAAACAGAAGAGCATTTGTGATACTTGCTCCGACACTCGACACAATGTATCTCATGCGTACAAATGAGAAGAAGGAATTCTCCAATAAGGTGAAGTCACCACCACTGGATGAGCGAACAAACAGACTCAAATGAAGAAGTTTATTTACATGGAAAATACCAGCAAGATTGATTGAACCTCGAGATGTGCCTGATTTTGTTATTTGCCCATAGATACCCTCACCGCCAGTTGCTGTGATTGGGGCCGTACTAACAGCTATCATGGCTTCTAGATTTTCAATGCTACCACTGAAGTGAAGATTTGCAGACATATAGTACAACTCGGTCTGGTCAACAGCAACAAAGTTCTGAGAGCCTGTAAATGTGAGACCAGTCGGGTCAAAAAATTGTCCACTAGTGGTGGCTGCCAGGTTGATGTTTGTAACAGTACCCCAAGATGTACCCAAATGACTGAAGGGGGAACTCAGGAAAGCAGCAAACTCTCTGAAATTAGGGGAACGTTCACCAATGAAGGATATTGACCAGGAACTGAAGTCCTTTATTGCCACAACACTTCCTGCCTTTAACACTAGCTCAATGACAACTCCTTTTTCCAGATAAAAGAACTGGTAGACATTGAGAGTAAACAAGTTGTTACTAGTAATGGTCCTTGAAGAGATTGAGGACACGTTACCAGAAAACCTTGCTGCCAGCTCATAGCTACCAGGGCCACCTTCAAGGACGATATTTGCGGTAAGCAGATAGATTCCATTGCAAATGGTTGAAAACTGACCAAGGTCCTTATTGAATCCTGAAAAAAGGAAATACAAAAAAAGTTAATAGAGATGCCATGACCAGTTAGGAATCAGAAATAAACACACCTTCTTAAATAATTTTGAGTATACTTTTAAAGCTACTATTGTGCAGAGAAAATTGAGAAAAGTAACATTGGGAACAAGATATAATTCTCGTGAACAATCTTGCAGGCTTACAATTAGAAAGATGTCGATTCTGTACTTTTCCAGACAAAATCAAGCTATTTGAACAGGGCAGTCGAAGTTACAGTACGTTGGAGATCAGACTGCACAGTGTTAGCAAACAATCAAAACTGCATAAATTCTGCAGCTCTATTTTGCAAAGTTGCAATACAGGAAAGTTTGGTGATTAATTTAGAGCAATGTCTGTGAGACCAAGTGAGACCACACAGGAGAAATGATGTTCACAGTGACTGACCTGATAAACTCTGGAATAGTTTGTGTTGTCCGTAAGTTCTCCATGAGCCAATGGAGTTGAAAGAGGCTGAGGGCGCCACAGGGAGGTCCGCGTTGAGTTGTGCCAAGAAGGCTGGTGCCGACCCTGGCCGACCCAACATGTGGAATGTGAAAGTAGCAGGAAAGCGAATGGTCCAAGAGCTATCAGTGGTCGATTGCGTGAACACAGAGACCTTTTCATCAGCTCTTAAGCTAATCACACCAGCGACAGTCAACGTTTGCTCTCCAGTCAGTCCCCTGATTTGTGCCTTCAATCCCGTCTTAGGCTGCGTGGGGGCGTCTGAGTCGACGGCAACTGCGACTTCGTAGGTGCTCGTTGATTCGATGTTGGTGATTGGCAAAATGACCGAGACGAAATAGAGCGCCGTGGCAGGAACTGAAATATCGCCGTTGGCCGCTAGATTCGCGTCGAAGTTGTACAAACCCTTGTTGAAGATGACATTACCTCCAACAATGGTTGCCCAACCATTAACCTTTTGATAGCCAGTCGTCTTAGGTTGGTCTGCGGGAAGACGGGCTGAGAACCCGACCTCTGGGTAGCCTATAACAGAATACACCACCGGAATCAATCAAAACTGACTCAAGCAAACGTGGCCTGGATCCATGATGACCGGTGCCAATGCATACCACAGACTGCAGTCCTGTTAAGCTGAACCAGTACATATTTAGGCTTCTTAAACTATACTCCGACTGTAAGTACTCATTCGAATTGTGAGCACTTTAACGAATTTTTAAGGTAAACGAAATCATGTATCGGTGGCCGGGAATTGTTTTTAATAGATCGTTTGTAGAAAGACACCATTGGTTTTACGCCACGATGAGAAGCGGCAAGATGGACAGGCAGAAACCGGCCACATACACCCCCTGCCAAGACCGGCATCAAAGTGCTTAGAAAACTTTTGAATTTCATTCACGGACAACTGGAAAGGGTTCCTATGGCGTTAAGGTTATTGCAAAATCAACTAAAAGAAGGCCAAGAACAAAAGCGTCTTTTTCGCACAGCATTTCACACAGCTTCCTCGTTCCCGAATAGATGGTAATTGAAAGACATTCATTGCTGTCTGCCAAGATATCCCCACGAGTGATTCGCTTATAGGTGAGACCCTTATCTAAGCCTTATATACCTGGAGCATCTATTAATTGAGTTGACAGAGCTCTTAGTTAAAGAATGAGGAACTAACGACAAGTGGAACAACATCGTGAAGTCGTCTCTAATTGATAATTTGACCGCCATTCATTCAAAATACCATTAGCCTTTATAATGACCAATCGAAGATGGGAAACTAAAGATGGGAAACTAGTCAACACGATCAAAACGTTCGATCCGTGGTAGTAGATATGTTAATTGAAGACCTGGCTTCTTTTAGGTATGACTCAAGAATAGTTCTACGGATGAACTGCCTTTGTTCTTCAATTGAATAGCTGATTGTTGTATGACAATGCGGCTTGAAGAAGCAAACCCCGGCGTTTTGATGTCTCCCGCAGTCAAACACGAACCTTATTATGTGGTTGCTGTAGCAACAGAGCAGCCGGAGATGCTGATTGTTATGCAAATACAAGCCATGATTTTTTGTTCTGAACGAGAGCCAAAGCCAAGGGGGTGATCTGAAGCCAGTGCAAAGATACACTTTCATGTAGCACTGATTACTTGGACGTCAAATGAACAGCTGACTTTCACATTCGAACCAATCAAATCACGTGAGCAAACATGGCACGTTCGAGATCCAATGGTTGTTTGGTGATCAAAACTAATGCCTTTTCTTCAGGATGCTGCTCCATTGTGGCCATCGCGCAATAGGAAAGGAATCAAACGTCTCATGAACCTCGTCAACTATTGTTGATGAGTATCCGACGATAATTTTATTGCTAAGTTTTCAAGACCTAAACCGGAAAGCTATAAGATTTAATTCGGTGGAAGTACGTGATGCTGAGACACGGTTCTTAACCTGTATGACAACCTCTTGCTTATATTGCTATCCTTTCCTCACCGATAAAAGAGCAATGTCTGTACTGACATATTTATAGTGTGACTCAGGTGAAACAAGCGTAGTGCGACCGCATGAATTAGAAGCTTCAGTGACCGTCAGATAAAGGGGGTGACTCATCCTCAATGGTCCCTGACTGCGTAATAGCAAGGAGATCTTTGTAACGTTTCTCACGGAGGATTGAAGCCCACTCAAGCAGACGGGATGAAAGTGAAAAGATTATGAATTTTCGTGTCTGTCTCAAGACTTGCAGAGCTCAATCTATCTCATTTTTTCTCATGCTTAAATCAAAACCAGTTAATTACGCTTTGAATTGATTACTCGATTTACGTGTCTCTGGTCAGCTTGTTTGTAAGAAACGAATCGTGACCTTTTCGTCTATCAAAATTCTCTCCTCACGTCAAGTAAGCTGAAAAGCGATCGTTTCGATTTTAGTCGGTGACTTCTAGAAAGGAATTATGACGAAAACGACAAAGCTGTGTGTGTTTGCCGATGTCATTTAAATTGCACAAGAGAACAATTCGATTCATTGACAAGAGTGGGCTTGTACCTTGCAGTGAAATCAACAGCTCTGTGATTCTGTACACGATGCTACTTGTACAGAGTTCCTTCTGACTAAAGTGTACTAAAAGTGTGAAAGACGCACCATAGTTCTATGACACCACTCACCTTGACAGACGTACACCAGGCTGGCTGTAAAGAGTGCGATGAAGGACAGCATCATCTTTCTCTCCATAATTGTTGGTCTCATATAATCATTCTTATTAAATAGCAGTCTAAGCAGTAGGATGTTGATTGCGATGTGTAATCAATGCTTTTCGAAGGAAACACGTCTCGTGGATACTCCAAAGGGGTTTTCACGAGTGTGCAGCTACCTCCTTCCCGACTGCACTGCTAACGGAGGAATCATCCAGAAGGCAAGAGACTAGGTCGGCTCTTCGTGCTCCATTGATTGTATTCAATCCGATTCTATCAACTGACGCATTTTACAAAAGGCAAATTCTTGAAGAGGACAATAGGAAACTCCCTCCCTTTGATAGAAATGGAGATAATGGGTAAACTGCACAAGAATCTCAGAGGGAGCAAATGATCAAAGACAACTTGACATTGCTGCTAATGCAAACTGTTTACGCCTTGCACCATAGAGGGGTTTATGACTTATATAAATATCAGTTTTCTGACGATGCCCTAAACTCTACAGGTTTTAGCTTTTGTCTACAAAAATCGTTGACACGTCGTACGCTTTCATTTTACGCAAACGGGACAAGACCCATTGTTCTGCACCAACTATTCAAGCGGGCGTTGGGCGACGCCCATCGCAACGCAGTACCAATATACCTAGACAACAGATTCAGCCAAGAACAGCTCACGTTGTGCACCAGAACGGCAATTACGTACGCAGACACGCACAAAGACATCCTGCAGCTAAATCTTCCACCTAAAATATATTGAAAACTTATTCCTCATTTCAAAATTTATAACTGAGTCTTACTAAGTTTGATTGTGCGGATGACTTCACGGAATTCCATCATCTATACGTATTGAACATTAGTATGCACATGATGACAAAAGAACGGTCTCCTGGCAACGATATGAGTTTATTGCGTCTACAACGCGTTTAATCTCGATAAGATGACTTAGCAAATGCAATGTGAATGACCTTCGCCAACAAGCCTATCTCAATCTACCAAGACAGTTGTCAAGGGAACGCACATTTGGAGAATGACGATACAACATTGTTCTAACACCAGAGTTAAGTCATCTACTAGTCAAAACTACTTCCCCCATTTTCTCCATAACGGCTCTTTTGTCATAGCTATGGAATGCTCTCTTTTGAAGTTGAAACATAGTAATATCACGCAACCGCCGAAGGCTGAGTCACTGATTGGTCTCCAGGGGCCACTTGGTTCACTCGTCAATCTAAACTTATCGCTTTGATTACGCCAAGGGAAGGATTTGGTGTCCGTAACACAGTTCTACGCGGATTCAATGTTCTTAAGAAAGTTTGTCATACGTATTCAGAGGATTGGTAGTGTTTGAAAGACAGGTTTTAGGCCTCCGGCACATAGAAATATTATCAATGATATTATAAAATGTGAAACCCGTTTCGTACAGATTACTCAAACACGACGCCATTATGACACGTCTGCTGTACGTTGAAAGCGGCCTAGCCAGCACGTGCAAAGTTTAGAGAGCTGCCGATTGGTCATCGTTGGTTGGCAGTGAAGCCAGTCGGATTGGACGATTGAACTTGAAAGACATTCCATGATACAAAGAATAATCGCGCATGCATGACTGTTTCTGCATTGTTCTAATTACAGTGGGCATTGATGTGCGCGCTAGTAACGACCAATAGCTTTGTGGTAGCAATTTCTGTACCAGACAATCACAGCCACAACGCAGCGGTGCAGCAGCTACAAACGATAAGAAAAGAAGCAAAGAAAACGGACTCAAGCTCTCTCTACCCCCAGCTCAAGTTTGATAGACACTGCTGTTGCAATCATCACGCTGTGACGTACCCGCTTCAATCATTGTGGCAATTAATTTAATTTAATTCTGAAATACTATCAAACCAGACGGTTTATAAATAAGGCCATTCTTAGGGCCTTGGTTAGCTCTATAATAGCGTATACATTGATAATCTGAAGCTGTGCAGCGCACATTTGATATTCATTGTGAAATATGCAGTGTTCGTCGATTGATTGCGCAAATCAACTGTCTCGCAACCTGTGACGTTCTTTTAACATGCCCACGAAGTACATCGACGAGTTAATGCCGTAACGTCAAGATCCCCTCTCTCTCTCTCCTCTCAGAGGCGACCTTGTCGGCATCACTCTAAATAAAAACAAGGTATTTAGCGAAGACAGTGAGAGCAATTAGCTGTATTTCGCAGTGAAATTCCTACGGATGACGCTATAAATACAGGGTGTTTTACGACCCTCGCTTCAATTGAAATCGGGCTGCTTCACAAACATGAAAACAATCGAATTGTGTCGTCCTGTCCAGTCTGGAGTACACAAATCATCGGCAGCACACAGCGTTGGTTCATCCCCGTCCTATAATATAGTATATTGCCCCGCTTGACGCACAGAAGGTGCACTGCTTCCTCGTGCGTGCACTGATTTGATATGCATCATCGATCGGACATTAGAGCTAGCGATAGCTAAATGCTCGAGGCTGCTCAAAGCTTATCGAGACACGACGACCTAGCCAGTGTGCTTACGAGGACTCCAGTGCCACTTTACAGCCGTAGTGTATAGGACAGTGAATCTCCATGAATATATTTATGTTTCGCTTTTTCAATGCAGATATCCTCGTTAAATGAAGTGACATTTATTTACATTTAATTTGTGAAATAGTTGAAACAAAATTGTTATCTAAAGTAATTTGTTGATTAAGATGTTTAACATAGTGTATAAGTTAGATGTATACTCAACTGTCAATCTATTTGATAAATTTAATGTAAGAAATAACTGCAATACAGTGTAAATTATTAATATTATCTTTCCATTGGACTGTCCCCATAACATGAGCAGCTTCTGTCAGGCGAATGGTAAGATGGATATGTGCAGATGTAATGGTGAAAACCATTCACGAACACGCTATAGTTGCATAAGTTTTATTTGTTTTTCCCGATCTATGACTGAATGAAAAAGTTAATCAATATATTGAACGTAGAGAAGGACAACCGGAATAATTTTTCTTTTTTCAGAATCTCGCTTTCATAGAATCAATTTCAATCAAATGGGCGGCGGTCAGCATCGAAGAACTTATAAACGGAAGCAATAGATACTCCCAGAGGTGATTTCCATGCGAATACCACCAAAGCTACACTGAACGAGACCCTTGGCAAATAACACAAGGCCCCAATGACAAGGAGAGCTTCCTGCTTCTTCTTCTGCACATGCTCCGTAAAAGCCAGAGACTGCTATAGAGTGACACCCCAATTTTCCTACGACTTAACACAATCAATGATGTCGCTATCGTAGTAATTAATCTTGTTTGTAAAGATATCCTTCTTTCTCAAACTTCATTGCTTTCGTCTTTCCAATATTTAATTCAGTATTGAAAATTGTTTTGAAATTGCATTCAGACCTTGCAAGATGGCATCAAAGCTAGAATTCTAGATGACAAGATAAATATAATTATAGATCCGCATTTTAAACATTTTACTATTTAACAAACTACTTTACATGACAATTTGTTGAGAAAGAACAGGTTGCTTCTAAGATGGACACGCACAGGCCGAGTTATCCTCCAATTGCTTGTATTAGTTTCCTACGTCTAAGGGGACGTTACGTCTCGCTTACTCGGTTTCATCGCCACTCGTTCAGACCATGTACTAATTTAACACTGATTATCTGTGTGAGAATATTTCATTTTTAGATAAGTTGTGGACACGGTATGGAGATGTGATGCAATCAGAACCATAAGGCATGCTGAAATTGCCTCGTACTGGGAAGATGGTAGACAAGTATTGCTTTCGTCTGTTCTCAACAATCTGGTATCAGTCAGTCGAGACTAATGGTATTGTTTGATAGTTATCTGTGACATTCCAACACGCAACAGACAATTTGTCCCCGACATGCATCAGTGTTTTGCGATTGAGTCATGGACGTTTTGGACTCATTATCATGTAGAACCGTATAAATATGTTCTATTGTAAACCTCATTATTATCATTCTCAAATTCTTACACTGTATTCTATACTATCAACTAGACCTTCGTCTCAATGTAAACGAGCTTACACCGCTCATTTTGATTACGAAGTAAAATAAATTGACACACACAAATTGACACACACAGTCAGACGGCGTAGTTTGCCGTGCTCTGTTTCCATGGTTTCTGATCAAGGGATTAGAGCTGTGTCACAGGGGGGCCAGTGTCAGGACCAGTCTCTATCGCTGTACATGTAGTAGACTCTCAATTGAAAGTCTTTCTTTATAGATCAGTCCTCTAACGAGTAATCACTATCACCTATCGCTTTGAGGCAATCACGCCCCGTCGCCCTTGTCATTTTTGGTCTGAGAGCAAGGAAAGCGATCGTGAATCACTGGAAGTGTGATGTTACATTCGTTCTGCGGACTCGTGACGAAAGAACGAAATATGCTTCCGTCCACAGTGCTATCCACCGTCCACCGTCCACAGTGCTATCTTTTGCCAGCTTATGAGTCTAAGAGTCACACAATAGAAATACTTCAAATTCTTCCAACCACCGCAACAGTAAGCCTTGGCTTTGCTGGAGTAATCTGCGGTGCAATTGGCAGTCGCAAACCACTACAATTACGACAACGGGTCCTACACTTCGAAACGCTCTAGCATTTCTAACTGAATGTAATTTGTTCAATTATGGCTTTGTGTGCGCAGCTCGTTGTCTGTTGATGCAGTAGAATCTTTGCTTTAACGCTCACTCGTTTTACCAAGTAAAATTTTCATAGTGCCTTGTTACAAATCTCATTGGAAACGACATGGAAATGAGAGCTGATTCAAACGAGGTGGCTCTTAATCGAGGTTCTGACAAACTCTACAATCGATGTTCATATACCATACACCATTATTCATACACCAAACATTCTACGTTCTCGTGCTTTCAGCTGTGTCAGGTATAGCAGAACACATAATGCGATAAATTAATCCTACTGAGATCCAATCCATCCGCTTAGACCAAATATCCTGCCAAGAAATTGACTCATCGCAAGCGTCATTGCTGGTCAAACCTGATGTGGCATGCAACCGAAGCATGTAACGTGGGCATTGACTTACATCACACAACTCTTCTGGAACATACATCACCCAAACAGTCATCACTCCTTCACATGCATGTTCTGTATTGATCCAATGGACCAGCATTTCTGTTCAAAGAATAAACCGGCGAATCCCGAGCAAGAGCTTTCTTAATGCAACGCATAAGCGTTGCTGTCCAACGTGGCAATGCTGACTCGGTCCTGGGAACTCTCCCATTTATAGCAATTAAACTGTTGTATGAAGTTTTTAATTTTTAAATAGTTAGTAAATAGGTTGTTATTTTAGAGGTATTTTTTTAATTGAGGATATTATTGTATTTGCTGTTTAGATTAATTTTTATCTATTTATTTCTCATCTTGTATTGTTTTAAACTCTCGAATGGAATTAGACAAGAATAAACAATATTTGTATGTATTTCATGAAATGATAGATCATTAGAAGCTGGAACAAGTATAATACAATTTATCTATGTAGGGAACCCATCATTCATGAATGATAATGATTTATTTTATTTTATTTTTTTTTTACAGAAAATCCAATTTATTTTATTTCAAATAATTACATCAACAATCTATAAAGACAAACTTTCTTAAAAGTAAATCAACTTTAACTAATAAAAACTATGCATGTCAATAGCTACTGGTATAAAATCTAACGTTAAAATACTTAAAACTAAACCTGACTAAGCTATTTACAAACTAAAAATCTCTTCCAATGAAACGGTTGAGGGAATAGTGCCCAAAACACAAGCAGCGTTTCCCCGTTGTATTGCCATGCTTATTCGCTGGAAGAGGTAAGCTATCGATTGCTTTACCCCGGTAGCCTTGATGAGGCGTGTGCTGATGGATGACACTGGAAACGTCTGCCATCTTCTCCGATCGACCCCATCGTCTCCCTCCAAGCCAACCGGAATAATCAAGAAGTTATTCTCGAGTGAGGCGTACTTTTTTAGCTTAATTCTCTCCGCCTGATCTGCTGCTCCGCCGGCTTTCTTGTGCGACGTTAACAGGTTGGATCGAGCCATCCCAGACAGCGCACTTCCCTTTCTGCCACGGGACTTGCGTCAGGGTCACAAATTTAATTCTTATATAGCGCTTTTTACAACAACAAATCAAAAGTGCTTTACAATGGATAAAAACATGACAAGTAAAGAGCAAGCTCTGAACCCTAATATACAATGAGCTAATTACAACCGGAATGGAAAAAAGTTTAAAATAATTAATAAACTAAATAAATTGTACAAACAAGGTTTAAATTTTACGTACAGACAAACCTGTATTAGCGACCACCTCTATAGAGTAGCCACATGTATATACAGTATACTATATAAAGGTCACTCTTCGTAACCCCAAAATGACACTATCTATAGAAATCAACCTGGACAGAAAAGCCACCTGTCTATAAAGATCATTTTTTTAGGTCTCAAACGTGACCATTATAGACAGGTTTCACTGCACTGCATTAGAAAAAAACAATCTGGAACTATTGAAGCAGACCCTTTGATGATACATAATTACTTATACTCTTTTCATCATCATCATCATCATCATCATCATTTATTCTGAAAATCCCGATAAGCATACAAAGCTTTTTTCCACGGAGCAGATATGTTTTATGCATAAGAAGCTTGAAAATGGCACTGCTATGAAGGACTGAGGGATTGCTGTGAGGTCTTTGATAGTAGTATGTGACATTGCTTCAACAATGTGCTTATGTTAATTTTACATTGAATGTAAACCACATCACAAGTTTAAATACAGTCAAAGCTGTATTAGTGGCCACCTCTATGGAGCATCTGCCTGTTTGTAAAGGCCACTCTTCGTAACCCCAGAATGATACATTCTATAGAAATCAACCTGGACAGAAATGCCACCTGTTTATAAAGGTCATTTTTCTCATGTCCCAGAGGTGACCGTTATAGACAGGACTCACTGTATGCTTATAGTTGATATGATTGCAAGAGAAAATGAAAAATACACACCTAAAGGCTCCCGATGCACTTCAATTATGCAAACAGAACTTCGTCAGAGGTATAGCAAGAATCTACTTGTCTGACACTTCTTAATATTTGCGTTTAGTCTTATGACCAAGTAAATACAGTTCAAATACACAGAATAAAATATACGATAAACAAAAACGTGCATAAATAATTAACTATAACTATATCATTAGAATAATCCTCATAATTTTTACTTTCAGACGGGTAACCTTATAAATCAGAAATTTCCCTCACTCAGATCCCTTCAATCAACCACAAAATAAATCATTAAAGAAAATTAAGATATTATATACACAAATTAAGGTTGTGATGTTAACCAAGGTGATATATTAACGGGGTTACACTGTACTTCAAAGATAAATGATATATCTTATATACACTGTCTAACTGTCAACTTGAAACATGTTTTCTGTTACCCGTCTGAGAATCATTATATAGAAACTTCGATTGTGTGTTTGTTTTCTAGTGGCACTGCTTATTAGTCTCTCCAAGAAAAGTGATATTTATCTCGAACGATTTCATCAGAAACACGTGATGCATTCTATATAATTACTTACTATTATATGGATAATTTATAGTCGTCAGTTTTATATTACATAATTTTTTTATGAAAAATAATTAGAAATTGCTTACGTATTTATGGCGTCACATTGAACGTTATGTTATTGTGGTACAATGTTTCGAAATTCAATGGTTCTTCAGTGCGAACATGAAATTGAATATAACAATACATTATTGCACGCTCCCGTTAGTCAGCCTTTATGTGAATGTTGTTGCACGACAATCTGACTAATTTCGTAATCTTAGTGCGGATTTATTTTTTTCTTAGTGGGATAATCTTGAGTTCCACTGCTAAGAAGTGTTAGACATAGGAATGCGTTTGAACAACTGAATGGCGTTTCTCTCATGGGATCAGTGACTCCATTGAACGATCCAGACAGATTTCTCTGCAGGCCTCCAGTCGAGCGTCGCCAGTGATTCCAATGGCTGTTTTGCACAAGAGAAGAAATGCTTTGGTCACGGGGATTTCAATCAGGGAAGCACAATGCAAGGAGGGACAATGTTACCAGCGATGGATTAAACAGGCGATCCAGGCATTGTAGCGCCATAAACATAATATTATCTTGTTGCTCTGCTAACCTTAACCTATATGCTTGAGACAAACACCGACTCCTACGCTCTATCTCATTCTCAACATTCCTGCAATTGTAATTCTGACCAGGTCTCAACAAGGGTCCAGGAAGCAACAAGACGCAAGTTACTTCATAGGAACCGACAAACAAACATCTTGGAAGTGTTGACTAGAGTTATGATTGGTCCCAACATTTGTAAGTGACATTAAAGAGATAAACATAGCCGCAGTTGTCATAACGATAAAAAACTTGGCAGCATTTCCGAATTGGGGTACGTGTGTGGGTATGTTTCCTTTTAATTCATGAATCAATTTGAGCTACATAGCTCGTTCACATCATGACGAATAATATAGTGTCTCATTTTACTAAATCAATCTAACTGAAGGTCCCTGATATATCACTTAATAAACAAAATATGATCAATATATAAATAATTAACACAATCAAATTACTATGTTCACAGTAATTAATTACTATATATACAGTTAAGTATTGCATATATTCAAATTGATACATGTAGTATGATCGGATATAAATTAAATCACAAATACACAAGCTATATATTTCTATTTAACTATCCTTAAGCTATACCATTTAAAAAAACCTATTATAAAACTATGCAACCTAAAAAGGTTAAGTATTTAAATTAATCGGCATAATTTTCAAAATTTAAACATTTACCTTAACGGATTAAAACTCCGGATTATATCCGCCAATTTAATGTACTGTATAGTCAAACAACCAGAAGGAGAGGAAGTGGCCATTTTATTGGATACATCAGCGATTATGCTGAAAAGTTCAAATAAGAATCAGATTAACGTATTATTGAGTAGTCACTTATTTAGTACGCGTTGCCATCTCAACGACCTTATTGAGTTACTATAGTGCGTTGCCATGGCTGAGCGTTGAACCTCGTTTGTAGGCAGCCATACAGGCTCAGACCATACGAATGAGGTATATCAATTGGAATAAGTCTATAGATAGATAGATAGATATATTTTGATCACATTAAACTGTAACACAACGTGTAAGAGAGAAATTTATTTAAGTACAAAGTAAAACAGTAAATACAATACATGATCAAGGTCATCCCGTAAGCAATTAGCTTGTTCATTTGGGAGATCATTATAAGAATTAGGCTTATTTGTGCTGCCAGAATTCTCGTAGGTGCCGGCAACATTATGAACAAGCATTCCTAGTAACATTGAAGGCTAACGAGTAAAGGTACTTGTTTTGCTATTCAGCGAATGATGAGTCGATCTCGCAATTTGAATCACAGACAGGCATGTGACGCGCTTTTGACGTACCCCTAATTGAATTGATTTCTGAATCATTTTTGACCTCTGAGTCACATTTTGTTCAAGAAACCACATTTGGGGATCACTAGCGCATAGTTCGGAAGAATGGATATATACTAAAAACACAGAATCGCCTCAATCAATTTATCAAATCAAACTGTAACACTTGTCAAACCACAAGAGACCGAATGTCATTTAACATCTGGACAAAAATTGCAAATAATGAAAGCATATGTAGTCTACAGAAGAAGTAAAAATTATACATGGCAAACAAGAAAGAAATTCCCTAAAGATAATTTGAAAGGAGAGTATTCGAGGTCATTTAATGTATATTGCATTATTTCGAAATGTATATTCCCGCGAACACATAATTATTTCCCGTAATTTGATGGCATAACCTATGAATGAAACTTGGGCTTATCGAAAACCTTCAGGTGCGCCTCTTTTCCTTTGTCTGCGCCTTTGGTAAAGTTTCTCTTTGGTCTGTCTGACGTTGCCAGTGGTCGAGTGATGGCAAATCCAATCAACAGGAGGCAATAGAACAAAATACTTTTTGATTTAGAGAATTAGTGTTGCCAAGCGACCTGGCAATGTCATCAAGATACGAGTTAAACTCTATCGCCATACTTATCTCTCCCAGTATGATAATTAATTTGGCCTTGGTGCTTGGTTGGTGAGAGGACCATTTGCCTCCTATGCACTGCTGCTGTTGCTTCGGATATTGCTGGTGCCAAATGTTGCTGCTGATGATGCCGATTCTGCTGCTGATTGTGAATCATACGAGGACGGAACACAAATATGTCTCCTGTTTTAAAAGGAGGAAATTGGACCGTGGACCGTTAAAGCGTGTAATTCACAATAATTATATATCTTAGAACATCTACAAATGTCATACATTTCTATGTGAATTGTATCTGTAATACTGACAGCATTAATATGAAGGATTGCTGATTCAAATAATTAAACTACATTTTTCGAAGTAAAAAAGTCGAATGATGATTAAAAAGTATTCAATTTCGGCAAATGAGTAACACTCAAAATGTATTGAATTGGATAGCTCGATTCATTCAGTTGTGCCGAAGTAGCCGAACATAAATCAATAACGCTTGCTTTGACTGCCAATTCAACACTCAAAAGGGCAATGGTACAGGGGCAGGGCAGATAAAGCTTACTGGGAATGTTTTATGATAAGAGTGAGATTTCACTAAATGACATCGTGGCGTAGCCAGGTCACAGATGAATCATTGTGTAAGCAAATCATTTTAATAACATAATTGAATTACTTCAGATGACTAGGTGTGACACATCATAAATATATCGATTAGGAAGACAATTTAATTGTGTAATACGGAGACAGAATTACATAGTGATGGTTTATAACTGATTTTAAATGGCAAAAGTTATTGTAAACAAGTTTTTTATTACTATTATAAATTTCCTGTAATTCATCTGTGAGGCATGAATACTCCATTCCTTTGAAACGTGAATAATTACAGTATTTTCATTAAAAGTCACGTGATTATAAAATCTTCTTGTCAGCCAATCAGCAATCATTTTCGTGTCAAGATACTTTGTTATGCAGATCATGTAATTTCACGTTTTGCAAATTCTAAAACCACATTTGAATTTTTTCGCATTCTACTTTCTGGAAGATGGATGCGTTCATTTTATTGAATTTCTGAAGGATTACCGACCGCTGTGTTTGACGTAAGACTATGAATCTTCCAGCCATCATTGATTTCAATCTAATTCACGTCATCGTGTTATCGCATTTACCATTCGTAATCTGTTCAATAGATTTCCTTTCTCTCATGAATCATTTCACATTCAACTGGAATTCTGGGATAAAAATAGTTTAAACCCACAACGTTGGCATCTAGCTCACGTCAGTCTACAGCTGATAAGAATCTGCTCGATTTGTTTACGGGTTATGAGGGAGTAAATTCTTCTTTTCTCAGAGAAAATACTATGTGATTGATTTCCCAAAATAGTGATTTCTTAATCTCTTTAGTCTCTCGCTCTCCTCGCGAATTGTTTTCATAAATGCCACGAAACAGCACACGACATAGTAACTGTATTTACTTTCATCTAATAATATCCATTTTCAATCGGGATTTTCTAAGCAATGTCACGCAATGGAATTTCCTCCTGAATTAAATATAGCATGCGTCGAATTGGGTATAAAACAACGAACGATTTGCTGCGAAAGTTGAAAATGCTTTTTCTTTCAAATTGTAGATTGCTAAAAACAATCTAGTTGGCGATGGAAGGTCTCAATTTTGGGACATTTTACGGTGCAAATAGCACAACAGACGTGAATTCCTCAGAGTATCCGAACAGCGCTCTGCTTGATGTCGAATGGAATAGAGGTATGTTTGAAGAAAGCAAACACGCGTCATGCAAGTGAAATGGAAACCGATTAATCCGAATTCACTTTAAACGATAGTTTCGATGATCGGATATCATTTAAGTAATCAATATAATTATATGCTACCAATAGTATACAATATTCCAAAACAGTGCCCCATTGAAAGCCACAGTGATGTAACATAGGCCATCTGCATAAAGAACGGTGTTATTATTATTATTATTATTATTATTAT
>OFHS01000671.1:18176-29132 GCA_900245855.1 Calvadosia cruxmelitensis
GCTTTTGTGTGGCACACACTGTACGGTTCAGGTTAAATTTTGCACATGTTTGGAATTAATTGTCCAGTTCTCTTCTTACTAGTAATTAGTCACAAAAATTGAAATACAGTCATGAACCAGTATTAGCGGCCACCTCTATAGAGCAGCCACCTGTGTATAAAGGCCACTCTTGAAAACCTCACAATGACATTTTTTTGTAGAAGACCACCCTGGATAGAAAGGCCACATGTCTGGAAAGGTAATTTCCTTACGTCCCAATGGTTACCGTTATAGACAGGTTTCACCATAATAAATAGTTCATGAATGCTCTCATTATTTGTTTCTGCTATCTCACTCACACTGATCCATTCTAGTTCTTACAAGTTACACAACAGACATATGTAAAGTAACCAACCTATTCGTGTTTTGAAGGCAAGCGACGCTTTATAGACACCAATAATGCCAACATCATGTAAAATATCAGTCATTTGTCGACAGATTGACTTGACCTGTTTCAAAATACTTCGTGTAGCATCAGGGATTGGATTGTGTGAGTTGCCTTTGTAGGAATCTGAAAGCTCAACAAGAAATATTGCAGAACTGAATCATGCTGTTAGAAAAGGTATAATTTCCCTGTCACTGCTTGTAAGTTCTATATAGTTGCAAACGAGAGCAATACTTTTCTCATCAAGCATCTATGTCAGAGCTTAGACTGACAATCAGAAACCTCCTCTAGTTGCTACAAATATATAGTATTTCACAATCCTGTTATTTTTCATCCTATACTCAGACTGAGCCTTGCTAGCTACTGATTCTTAGAACCTGCTACAATTATAAATACCTATATTTATTACATCATACACTTGCCTGTATTTGCATATGTCTTCAAGCAGGGTTGTGAAATTACATTTTCTCTAGCTTGACTGGTAAATAAATACTTTAACATCTTTGGAGTTTGATTGAAATGATTGAAAGGGTGAGATTTGAATTGACAAATCATTCTACGAAGTCACCGTTTTTTCATTACATCGTCTGCATTTGGTGCTGGTTGTAGTTAACATGCTATCATTTGCAAGCGTTCATCAGCTCATGCTGTTGGCAACTTGTATTAGCACTCACATGTATATAAAGGCAACTCTTCATAACCCAAATTGACACTTTCTATAGCAATCAACCTGGACCGAAAGGCTACCTGTTTATAAAGTTCATTTTCCTGAGGTCTATAAAAAGGTGACCATTTTAGACAGGTTTCAATGTACTGAAAGTTAACCATTCTTTGCATGATATTTCCAAATTCAGCTGATGTTTATCAAAAATCAATTTTTAATCATCCTTTTACAGAATACGCACCTATAAAGTCTTGAACAGAATTGAGTTTTTCCTCAACTTCCAGGTACAATTCCTTTGCAGCACAGTCAGTGGAAAGTATCTTTTCTTCATAAGACTCAAAAGGCAAAACGTTCTCATCAGGTCGACCAGAGTAATCAAGCACTTCATTTGGGTTGCTGGTGGTTACACAGCGTGCATTGAATATCTGCTCGACTCTTGTTATTTCTTCTTCTAGAAGTTTCTCCATCGTCTCGACTCTGTTAGCAGCAAGGACTTTATTGACAATGGAGGCCGTGAGCCCTAGAACTCTAGGGGGATCCTTACAGGGAAAGCTCATGACTTGCACGTAAGGGTGGTTCTTGATAGCATTGTGACACTCATCAAAGATCAAAAGGTTAATGTTCTTTTTAGATATGAAGGCAGAATGCATCAGATTCACAAGAATCTGGGCTGTCATGACCAAAACATCAAAATCGTTGAAAAATTTCTTCCACATCTCCAGGTCCCAATTGTCAACATCCATATCNCTCCTGTGAAGCCGTGAACGCGAAGTGACGTGTGCACCTTGATAGTCTCCGCTTGTTGATGGACCAGTGGCACTGTAACATCAAACAAAATATCAGTAAAATGTGCCTAAATAATGCCACGGAAAGTAAATAGCAGCATAGATAAAATTGTCAGGGTGGTTCAAAGACGTGTCAAACTTTTCAAGGTGTCGTAGTTTGCCGGAGCATTGTATGTGTCTTAGTTAATATTTTAATAGGCATGCATGCTCAGGTGTGGCGCCAGGGATGTCAAGTGTCGGGGAATCTGCAGCTACTCTGTCAGGGAAAAATAAGCTCGTAGTTGTTGCAACCTCTTCCACAATCCTGTATAAACCTGCCATTGTGCAGGATAAATCCAGATGACGAGCCAATTTGCAACATATTATGTGGCTCAGAAATACAAATTTAATACTGATTTCAATGTTTACGCATTTTATATAAAATTTACGCTTTTCGGTTACCCCCTCCATCGGGGAAGCCTAGTCGGTCGTCTGAAATTTTCTGGCGTCACCCCTGTGCATGCTATAGCATAATGATTACGATGTTCTATTGTCTTCTCGAACAGATTAACCCTAACACCACTTCATTTTGTAGAATATTTTTGTAGACTGTCCTAAGATAACACTGACAGGTGAAGTGTAAATGCTTCTGATGGCGAACCATTAATGTGTATAAATTGAGGGATATGCCTCACTATTGTTTTAGCCTCTTTCTCGTGTTTCTCTCTGTTCTTAGTTGTCTGTTGAACATGTGCTACGGCCATATTGATATTCCTTGAAAGCCAACTACCTTGCGTCGTTTATCAGTCTGCGATATCGAACCGAGTTAAGCAAACATATATATTAGGTGCTTAGCGATCAGCTTCTTACGTCAATTGACAGACCCAGTGGGCCAGAAGGGAGCAAAGTTTGCAGTAGACGTTTCGTTGCACAGTTATAGAAAAAAATCTAATTATAGTGGCTCCTGTTGTGAGCACTCGATTTTGGTCTTTAGCTAATTAACCTTATTGATCCAGCTCAAGCTAGGATTGTTCTGAATTCATTCCAGCAAGTTACTGCAGAGTGTGGCAAGTGTGCACCCGAGATCTGTCGCGTTCTAGAAATATGCGCACTTGAGATTTGGCTGTACAACAACATATTGTGTGCTGCTCTTCAGTTTCGACGTGTACACAGAAATTATTTCTAACAAACAGCTGTCAAGTTGCATTTTAGCTGAGATTTTCGTCCTATTTTGTTCATTAGTGCACCTTAATTGTGCATTTCAATATTGTTTTCAGCATTTTGTGAACTTGCACTTAAACATTTTGGCCTTCGTACACCCGATATCTCAGCGAGATGTGCCATACTCTGCAGTCTAGCAACAATGATAGCAGGCAGCAACAAGCCAACAAGGCAACAACACACATTTCTGTTGAGTGTCCAATCAATGCAAAGAGATAAAACTAACTTCTGCTCCATAACATACCCGAAGGAACTAAGAAAACTGTTCTTTTCCATTCTTCGCCATACTTTCCCTTGATCTCGTGAGCCATGCTTTTGATCAACATAACTGCTATGAACGTTTTTCCCGCTCCTGTGTTCAAACAAACGAGGCAATTTCCACGGCTTGCCGCCTCAAACAGTTCCAGTTGATACGACCGCGGCTTCATTGCGCCTTTAGTCCACCAAAGCCAATTTATAAGAGGAAAAAACTCACGCCATTCTTACTCAACGCTAATCAGAACCAATCTGCGGCGACAAAAGAAAACAGAATTTTTCGACTTCTTGGAACTGTGAACAATGATATCCGTTTCATGATTAACAATGCACTGTGGGATAGTCACCGGAAAAGGTCTGGGACCAACATCTGCTTCCTGTGTTGTTCTGCTGCTGTTGGAGTTTGCATTTTGTTTATTCTTTGTTTGTGTATTTACTTGACATCTTGTCATCCAATTAATGTGAAGCTATCAAAGTTAAGTCACAGCGTTGGTATGTATTATATCATTTGGAAATTTTGAAGTTTCTTGACTTGAATATGGGGCGGAATCCAAGGGCTTTGAAGTATTGAAATCCTTTTTCTGGTTGGAAAGCGGTTGAGTTTGACGACAAGGCTATCTGTAACCTCAGCCACCAGCCCTTGAGCAATGTTTAGCCTGTTATTTGTTATCGATTGCAGATTGCGGTTGCTATCACAGGCCAACATATTATGTACCTGCGACTGTAACTAATTTGTAAGTTAATGTTTGCATTGTAAAAATTGCGCTGTGCAAGAAATCTGTGCTCAATTAATATTCATGCAAATGCAATGATGGTAGATGGTTTGTGGTAAGCCTTTGAATAGGCCTACTAGAAGAGAATAGAAAGCAACTTATACTTTAAACAGAGGGTTTATTAATTTCATCCTGCAAATACAATTGTCTTTTGCAGTAATAATATTCAATAGTTTGGTACAAATAAGATCAGTTCATATCATTATTCATTAGGTTGCTCAACTTGCTCTAATTAAGCCTGATTGAAGGACAGCATGTCAGTGGTTAACTCGTTGCTTTGTTTGGTTCACGATGCAGTGATATTTGCATTGCTGCCCTAGAAACTAGCTCAAATTTGCAACAACAGGATCATCAATTTCACCTCAATCATATGTCTAAGGTCTAACTCAGTCCTCAGTAATGTTTCTGTTTTTGTCCAGACAGTGCTCACTGACTGAGATAGTGTGAGGCATACATGGATTTGGCAAGATCTGCAAAATGATTTGTTTCAAATGTGTACCTGGGAGTGGCAATTCCCGCATCCTTCTAAGCCTCCCACAACGTTCAAACAACTGGCGAGACACATCAACATTCACGATTCACAAGTACAGCACATTGCGACATCAACTATTACAACATACATTTCAACACATTACACTGATCTTTCACAGAATGATAATGTCTTTCTATGTCTTCTCATTCGTTTTTAATCTTTTTCTTACTTTGTAGTGTGACGGACAAGAAGCAGAATCATGAGTCGCGCTCATATGCTTTATGACAATCAAGCATTGTCATCACTCCCTGTCAGAATCCTTGATTGGGGATCGCTCTTCGATGAATCAAAAGCATTTAACACAGCTACGTACGTATTTCATGATCAAATTTTGTGATGTATTTCTTTCATTTATTACATCAAATATGTTGAGTTGAAAACATCAAATGAACAGTGTAGGGTTGTAGGCCTACGTTGCCCTCAAGCTCAGGAAATCTAATGTACATATTGGTATAATTTATCAAGGAAATTCCAATTACATTGGACTATGCTTATTAAAGCCATCTGCTTTCTAAACAAAATATTTGTGTGTTAATAATAAAAATAATAATAATAGTTTATTTATTTATTTAGCACTATTTCCAATCTGGTTTCCCGATAGCGCTTTACAAGTTTAGAAGCTAAATCTAATGTACAACTAAATAAAATCTATACAAAGTAAGGAAACCGCTTTGATAAAATGCAACAATACTAAAAATTAAGAATTATACACAATTTTAAAAAGGTGAATCTTCACGAGTCTTTTGAACTCCACAAGCGAGTGCGTGGACCTTACTTCAGGAGGTAAGGAGTTTCACAGCAGAGGTGCAGCATAAGAAAACGCGCGGCGACCGTGTTCCTAAATTTTGCGGCATGCTTTCTAATATAGCCCACCCAGCTTGGTGAAATCACCTTGGGACAGTTGTGGGGATTACTCAAGCGTATAACCTTAGTTGGGCATGTAGTAGAGTTATTAAATTTAGGAAGCTCCATTCACCTCATTCCAGCATATATGATTGGGATGGTAAAGCGCAGGTAGCGGTTGCGATGTGATATATGAGTGATGTCTTATGTCTATAACGTAGTAGTGTTTGCTTTTAATTTAGTGGGCGTGGCGTAATTGCACAGGGAATTATCAAGAACAAAGCCAGGATCACCATAGTGCAATCTGGTTCAAACAAAAAGGTAACCATAGCATAGACCTACAAATCTTGCATGCGGTGGACAGTCTTGGTAGAGCCAAAGCGCAAAGAAATGATTGAGCATTGGAAAACATATGTTGAAGCTGCAGTAGAATCATAGACAAGTTATGTAATATTTGATTGTGTAACCTAGCCTGTAAGATAACGATGCTCCAATCTGCGGTTCTCTCCAGACTAATGTGGTGGCGACAGCTAGGTAATCATCAGTTCATCACCATGTCACCTTGTCCATGTCAGGTCCGAGTTACTTGTCATTGCCCCTTGTCATCTGCCTGTAAATATGTGTTATCGTTTGATTGGAAATTAGATTGATTGTGAGCTACCTTGAGAGCTGGTCGTGTTTTGCTATGTGCTTGTGCCACGACAGCTAATAGACGCATTCTTGATTTCATTTTATTTGTGATTTCTTGGTCATTATTTGAGGAATGGTACTTGCGTCCTTTTCACCTGCTGATATCAATCATTGCAGCATCGTTTCCTTGTCTTGGTGGTCGATATTGAAAAGGCTTTTCGACGCCGATTTGATGCGGATGGAGCTGAAATCGAACCTGATTTTGCTAGCACAAAGAAAGTTAATACTGGATTTCTCATGTCTTCTTACAGTGAGTAGAATCAAGGCTGCCATGGCAACAAACCCAATGCAGTCATCTTGTTTATGAAGTTGACACTTTTCAGTTATCATTTTGCATGTCCTGCTGAATGACGTAATAGGCTAGCATGCGTAATACCGTTGATTAGAGAAGAAGGCATGAGTACTGCACAGTGTCTCGTATCCACAGGGAATAGTTTCCGATGTAACATATATGTTCAGTTATGTCCTGTTGTTGTGCACCATTGCATCCGTCTTCTGCGAGCATAGGATGATACGAAGTATAATTATGTTAAATTCAATTGAATAGCAATGAAACTACATGAGACACCACAAATCTTCGTGCTGAGTGGGCCGGGAGTCAAACCTTTTATGCCTGACTGGCAATTATACAGCTGCTAGACGATACTGAGATAAGTTAGACAACCACATACTCACGTGGAATAACTTACTTTCGGGGTTATTGTCATGTGGCAGCCCATGCCTTGCTGAGTTCTGTCAAGCAACAGTGGGTATGTGATTGTCTATCATTTTGGTTGTAATATATTGTTTTCTCCTTCAGAATCTGTTGTGACGGAAGGAGAAGACGTTCTAAATCCATACAAGGTGGCAGATGAGATCAAGGTGGATTCACAGATTTCCAATGCCAACCAGAAGCACTTCTCCATGTTGTCTGATCCTCAGTCTAAGAGTGTAGCCTTCTGGTGCTATGAATCTGACTATGAGAACATTGACTTACCAGTATCTGCACTGATTCGTCTGCGGACAAAAGGAGCTGGAAGTCTCATGGGTAAGCTACAAACATGTTTCCCCTGTGACTGTGAATAAAGAAAACGACACGTAGAAGGAAGGTGACGGTTGAGGGGCTATAAGAGACCACGGTTCCCATTTCTAAGACAGTGTTTGCTAATAGTCTCCGTGACAACCCTGCTGATATTTTAAATTGACTTCCATGTACCTAGTTCTGTACTGATACAGTGAAACCTATCTATGATGGTCACCTTTGGGATGTGAGGAAAATGACCTTTATAGACAGGTGGCCTTTCTGTCCAGGTTGATTTCTATAGAAAAGTGTCATTTTTGGGGGTATCAAGAGTGGCCTTTATACACAGGTGGTTGTTCTGCAGAGTTGGCTAGAGTTGACTGTGCTCATCTTTTCAAACGCTGGACATGCCGGTGAAGGGGTATGTGACAAATTGGTTACTTCTGATTTGATTATTCCCGTTTGTTTTGTTTCTGTTTTGAAACAGAATCAATCACGTGGCTGGACCAAGAGAAGTCAACACTTTCCAGCTACTCAAGCGAGCAGCCAGTGGGTGGCTCATGGACAGACAAGGTTATGGGGGCCAAAGGAGGGGCCAGTGATGTCAAAGATGTAATACCACAAACAAAGGACAATCAAGGCGCAGATGACAATGAATGGGTACGTTTACAAGGAAAGAGAGTGCCGTAAGCCTTAACCCGCCTCTGCAATTTTTAATTTGCTAGAAATTTCCTGACACGGTGTGCTTTGCTTAATTGGTGATAACAGGGTGAGATGTAATTGTACTTATGAGGTTGTGGAGGTGTCGCGTAAGCGGCCACGTTGCGTCATCATCGTCTCTACGTGGCCCATTTCTCTACATAAGTGCTCAATTGCCTTGTTCTATCTAAATACCATGGGTAATTGCCTTTTCACTTGCTGTTGACATGCTGACCTTCAGCTTCTGCCAACACCCAACAGCCATATCTATGTCCAAGATCGTCAGCCCTGTGAAGGATTTTAAGTTTCATAAATGACTCAAATAGTCTTAAACAAGTAGTAAATTATCGTTAATGGAAAATATGCTGAACTTGTGTTGACTTATTTGTCTTCTATAGGACGACTGAGCTGCTGGTGTGGCCAAAGAACTGTCCATTTGCCGTCATCTGCTCGCCAATTGAAGATCTTGGAAATGCAATTAATCAGACAATGGCGGACTCATTGTAATAATTGATTTACGGCTTATTTATAGTTTTGTATTTTCCTTTATTAACCATTTATTGATTATTGTCATGACTCCATTTGAAATAATATAATGAATTTTGTAATTGTCGATTGCTGGTTTAATCGCATTGATGTACTTCCAATGAAATGGACTTGCTAGAATGGATTTCTCGCTGTTTCATTTGTTAGCATTCTTGGTGCATTATTGATGTTGTTATGGTTACAAACATTTTATACTTACTATATTGCTGGTGAAGCTCTTTCTTAGATGCTAGCCCGAGATTATCGTAAGCAAGTCTACAAATTCATCTTTAGAAGTCTTTCTGAAGAAGGATGTAGGTTAAGTGTCGTTGCAAGCTTATCTGTGCCAGTGATGAGAAACATTTATTCGGGGGGATATTATCAGTTGAGAAGACCAAAAGGAATCGAAAACATGGGGTCTTGCCGACTGTAAGACAAACTAAAAATAATGTAACTGTTTTTACTCTTACAGTCAAACCTGTATTAGCGGTCACCTCTACAGAGCAGCCACCTGTGTATAAAGGCCACTCTTCATAACCCAAGAATTGACAGTTTCTATAGAAACCAACCTGGACGGAAAGGCCACCAGTCTGTTAAGGTCATTTTCCTAAGGTGACCATTATAGACAGGTTTCACTGTATTATGGATCGCAAAGCAGACAAGGTCGTAAAATGCGCATTAATTCATTATGATTACTATTTTGAAGTGATTTTCCTCATGAAAGTATGCACTAGGTTACGATACTCGTCAGAGTGTTGCCGAAAGTGCTCCACGTGTCTACTGTCATGCCACAGCTTTTCCGTCACATCAATGCCAAGTTCCTCCCTATGTGCAGCAATTTGTTGAATGTCTTCGATTGGAGCATAGGGATCGATCGATGAGTAAAGATATAATTCAGGACAACGAGAAGGGGATTCCATGATCAAAGTGATGAAGTCTTGGACAATGGGGTTTGTTTTCAGCACAAAGCGAACACCAATGTTTGATGCCAAATAAGCAAGTGGCGCGACGAATGGTTTTAAAATGGTCGGCGCAGCACCAACAGCAGCCGCCTGGATCACCTTGAGGCTTTCGACGGTTGGTCGAATTGGACACGAGTCAAATATGGAGCCAGCCACGGTGACCGTGCGACCGCGAAACGTCGATTCATTGCCAAATAACTGCCGCATGATCATCAGGTACAAAGCACAGCCGCCGTTGCTGAAACTGTAAAGGATCACGGGACGATGTGGATGTTCTCTTGACAGCTGCTCGATTGTCTCTAGGACAGCGTCCGCCTTGCGCTCCGCAGCGCTGACATAGAGTACAGTGTTGAACAGTGTAGTAGTTACAAGGAGTGTTTCACATTGTGAATCCTGTTGGATGAGATCAGAATACTTGCGCAAGTATTTAACATTGCTGTACGCCCAGCCGAGAAGAACCACTAGCGGCGTTGATGCTTTTATTTCGTCAGTGTTGCTACGAACGTGGAAGCCATGCATCGAAGTTCGCTCCTTGATTGAATCATTCCTCTCTTCAGCTCTGGTTGATGAGAACACAACTGTGCAGCGAAGGGTAGATTGTGTCTTTCCCAACAGCTGAAAGGGGCCTCTTGTCAGCCGGCTTACTAGGTGCATGGTTCAGACTTAATGTCAATCAATTCTCACTATGCAACAAAAACACAAACAGTTCATTACTCAGTGAGATTGTCACAGTTAAATAAGTCCTAAGCACAACAAAAAGAGTTGCAGTGAAGACTAATGCAAAGCGGTCGTGCCAAACATTGTATTTAAATTCTACTTTAAAAACTACTACGGATGTTCCAATCTTCCACGAGGAGTAAGTGTAAATAAAGAGTTAATGCTAATGTCTAAAAATCGTTCCAAAATCTTGAAATAAATATAGCTTAAATGACCTGCATGTAGACGACGCTTGTCGAAGCTGCTGGAATAAGTAACGTAGCCTATGATTAAGTACTTCTTGTTCTGAATAACTTATTCTTCTAGTCAAATGATGGTAAAATGTAGCTTGTAAAATTATAATATATTTGGCAAAGAATTAAGTAGGCCCAGTGGCGTAGATAGCGGTCCTGCTTGTCCTGCTGAGCAGGACCAAATGAAATTCAGTCGAAATTGGTATTTTCCAGTACATGAGATAATGATATCTTCAAAATCCTCAAGGTAAATTTATCTTGCCTTCAATGACTTGAAATCAGGTCATTTTGCCACTCAGAGGCCCTACGAGTTCACTGAAGTCACTAAATTGCCGCAGTCCTGCTCGTTTCATTCAGCAGGAGTGACGTAAGTTCTGCTGTGCTTTGATTGGTTGAGTCGGGCCTAGTGCTACTGTTTCTGCATTCCATGTGGTCCAAAATGGACGTCTGGTCCTGCTATTCTGAGGAGCAGGAGTGAGCGAACAGCACAGATGGAAACTGTCTTCAAAGCCCTGGGACTGCATTGTTTTGACCACAGATCATACACCAGTCTGGAAAGTTTGTATGTTACGCCGAAGATCTTCGGCGTGGAACAGGCTCCAATTTGGCGATTGGCGTGGCGCAAGGCACGGAATTTTCAAAGATTTAGTACTG
>OFHS01000672.1:5879-17775 GCA_900245855.1 Calvadosia cruxmelitensis
TGACCTTTGTAGACAGGTGGCCTTTCTGCCCAGGTTGATTTCTGTAGAAAGTGCCATGTTGGGGTTATGAAGTGCGGCCTTTATACACAGGTGGCTGCTCGATAGAGGTGGTTGCAAATACAGGTTTGACTGTGATTTTTAGCTAGGAGGCAAACTGGCTAAACCTTGGAAAAGAGGAAAATTGCAGGGGAAAAGGTAGCAGTTTTTTCTGCACTGACGCCTCGGTTAGGGAAACGGGGTAGAGGACAAGGCCGCGGGAAGTGAACTGAACCAGAGAGGAGACAGGGCGGTTGTCTTTCAGTTCATTGCTGTTGAAACAAATTACTCATTGAGAGCCTCAGGGAAGTCTTTTGATGGTCTAAGATGCATCCGTGAAAACAAGCTTGATCCCTTATATATATAATCTATTAACAGTTGAACGCGATCATTATTCCATTCGTTATGCAGCTTAAATGTTGCACACAGTATTAGATGAGTTGGGACATTAAGCGAAGTAAGAGAAACAGTATGGCAAATGGCAACCAACCAGGAAGGAAAGTAAGCAGAAGTAGGACATTATCAGATGGAATAATAACCAGATTCGATTGTACTAGAAAGACTATGCATAATGGCAGTCATCAGGGGATTTTGGTTGATTATGGTACTGTCCGCAGTTAATTCATTCTGCATAATTAAGTGTATGACGTCACGAGTAAATCATGACCATTGAAGAGCTTAAATATGTTAATCTTGGAAGGTAAAGCAAAGACGTAGTTTTCGTTGATTTTGGTATTGTCTGCAATAAATTTGTTCTGCATAATTAAGTGTATGACGTCATGAGTAAATCATGACCATTGAAGGGCTTAAATATGTTAATATTGGAAAGTAAAGCAAAGAAGTAGTTTTCGTTGATTTTGGTATTGTCCGCAATTAATTTGTTCTGCATAATTAAGTGTATGACGTCATAAGTAAATCATGACCATTGAAGGGCTTAAATATGTTTATCTTGGAAAGTAAAGCAAAGAAGTAGTTTTCGTTGATTTTGGTATTGTCCGCAATTAATTTGTTCTTCATAATTAAGTTTATGACGTCATTAGTAAATCATGACCATTGAAGGGCTTAAATATGTTTATCTTGAAAAGTAAAGCAAAGAAGTAGTTTTCGTTGATTTGGTATTGTCCGCAATTAATTTGTTCTACATAATTAAGTTTATGACGTCATGCATAAATCATGACCGTTGAAGGGCTTGAATATGATAATTGTGGAGAGTAAAGAAAAGAGGTAGACATTAATCAAATGGCAGAGCGTTCATTGTACTTGAAGAATGTTAGGTTTGTCTAGCTCTGCATGGAAGTACTTACATAGAGACAGAGAGATACGGGGATAAAGCTATGGAATGGCTGGAGCAAGATTGTCATTTCATAGTATTGTTGTAACGTGGCCATTGGTGTGCTTGTGAAAACAAATGCAGCCGTCGCTCTGAAATACAACATCTATTTGAAGCCATTGTTCTAGATATAAAGATGAGCTCATTATGTTTTGATAGTAACGGCATGTAAGCAGCAGCCTATAAAGTGGACAAAGCACGGTCTACCGATTAGCTGCGGAATTTAAACTTAAATAGCTGCAGAGAAGAGATTAAAGAGCTGAGACAAAGTAGCTGCTGCGAATCGCCTTTTTAGCTTCTGCAATAATCTTTCTTTATGTCGTATTATATTTTTTAATAGCCATTGTTGGCTCACTGCAGGATGCAATTATGTGGTGACAGCCGCAGAGTTATTGCGTGACGCAACATTGTTATAGGTGTGTTCTGCCGTGACGACGTTCGTTTGTTTTCCAACCATCTTGAAAATAGTTCTAACAGCGACTGGTTTGATTGTTATGTAATGTGAGCACGAATACAGTGAAACCTGTTTATAATGGTCACCTTCAGAACCTGAGGAAAATTACCTTTATAGACACTGTCATTTGTACAGCGAAACGTGGCAGGTTGACGGCACACAAAATCGAAGGATTGCTGTTTTTGCATCACAACTTGCCACGTCTTCAGTTTGATTACTAACTCGTATGTAGTGGTACTCCTGTAAGTTTTGAAGAGTGATGATTCAACTGGTTGCTATCGTTTGTTTCAATGCTAGTTTACTTTATTTAGTAAGGGGTGTGAAATAATCGGCTAGGCCGATAAATCGGCTGATTAAATTATATTATCGGCAATAATTAATCGGTATCGGTAATCGGCAAAATTTTGAAATCGTTACATGTCTAATAGACAGGTTTCCTTTATGTCCAGGTTGATTTCTATAGAATGTGTCATTTTGGGTTATATAGTTATACACAGGTGGCTGCTCTATAGAGGTGGCTGCTCTATAGAGGTGGCTGCTAATACAGGTTTGCCTGTAGATGTGTGTGTGATGTGCTTATTGAGCACGGTACTTGTCGGTTATTCTTCATTTCGGGAGATGTTGGTGGTAATGCAGTTTCGTTCGTGGCTGAAGAGACCTATCTTGAATCAGACAATCAGTACAGTTCGCTCCCTTTTGGTCATCAAACTAAGTGAAGTGCGTTGTCGGTTGATATGGATAAACGCGCCTTGTTCGTCTCCCTGCCAACCGCACGGTAGCACCACGGTACTAATGTTTAGATATTTGCTGCTTCTTTGGAGTAACGAATAGCTTCGACAACTTAACAAAGTTTTTGATTGCAACTGGGCAGTAGTTCTGATGTTCACAGCAAGGAGCAAGCCACGAGAAGCAAATGAATGCTTGGAACGTGCACGCTAATCGGTTTTAGAGTATTGGGGGGGGGGGATGTGATAGGAATACATTGCGAAAATAAACTTCACACTGTCTTTCAGTAGTGGCGTAGCAAGGGTCCCAAGCGTCCGGAGCACAATTCCACCCCTGTTTCCATTGTTACTTGTTTGTTCCATCAAACAGTGGACAGTAATTGTTGACTTGGAGCAAACTGCCTGTCATTGTTCAAAGTAACTGATACTTACTTGCTGCTTCTCGATGATACATAATGCTGCAAAACACCAACACCTATATGATAAAAATAAGTTCATCTGTTCACAAACATTACTAGCGACACCATCTCGTTGTGCCTTGGGTATTTACCGATGTCACAGCGTTGATGTTCAGTCTTACGAAAAGAAGCATCTTGCTTACGTCAGCCTGAATAAACATGGAGACAGACAGACAATGATCCGGCGTCTGAAGTTGATCACGTTCCGTCGTTGCTATAAATCAATACAATTACGTAAACACTAACGTTTTTTCTTGTTTGCGGTGTTCTTAAATCCAATCGAATGGTTTTCCGTTGATTGTGCATCGCTTTGTTTAGAAACCACACATACTAGCCGATAGTCTCTAGAGTCACAGTCACCACGCCGACACTAGTCAATCATATTAGGACCAACTGCAGTCTCAATGCATTTTGGGATTTATGCTAGTTGACCTCTACCACAGGTGAAGACTTCTGAAGAGTGATTTGTCTTAAACGCAATCAGCCGTACTCTTGTAAATGATGTTCAATTTCGAGGATTGTTCTTGCCTGCCAAAATTGTCGATTTCAGCTCAAAATCATTTGCCAAAAAACATTTGCATCCAAGAATGCATAGGACTGCGCTTCGTCAAATATGACAATGTCTTTTTGCTGTTAGTGAGCCAACAGTACAGTCACGCTCTATGTGTGGTTCTACTTAGCATGCAAGCATCATGCTGAGCGTCATAAGACCTATGCTTTAAGCTGCAATATCATGCAGCTTCAATTGATTAGTTTTTTACACTAGAATAAGCGTTGTTCGTGTGCTGAATGCACCTTTCCTTTTGCTGTTCCGGAGATGATGTGTTTGAGAAGATGGGACTGTGTGGCGGAGACTGAGCTTTACCATTGTCCATTATAAACAGTAAAGTTGGACGAAGCGAAGAAGTTTTCATATTGTGGTCTGTGGTCTGTGGTAACACCTCCGTGGAGCGTGCATTGCGTTGTCGGAACTATAAAAAGTTGTCATTTAGATGAGAAGAGTATATTTAGTGTTTTCTGGAGAAGAAGCATGTGCTCCGAGAAGTGTTTATCCCTGGTAAACATGGTATTCTGAGGCTTTCTCTCCCCGGACATTCAAGTTTTGGGTATTTTCCCATGCTTGCATTTCCGAAATACATGGTGCACTGATGTTCAGATTGCTCCCTGCTGAAGTCGTGCCTCTTTTCAACATGGATTCCAGAATGCTTTCCCATAGACCTTGTTCACGGGCTACCATTATGGGACAGACAAGTGCATTGTGGAGCATGTTGATTGCCTGAAGTAACGAAGCGACTGGGCTTCTGACCCATAGTATTAACGGGAATTATAATTTCAGCTTGAAGATCTCTGCATCGGTATCAAATCCAGCTTCTCCATATTCCGAAATCAGAGACATCAATCTCCCTTATAATGCACTTGATTTTCCCAAAACGTAAAGATGATTTATTGCAAACCTTGCTGTAATGTTGTACCTATTGAAGGCCATTTTCTCGCTCATTGCTGCACTGGTTTTACATTACAGAGAATCCTAGCCGATATATTATTATATTATTATAATACCATGATCACATATATTTCTGATCTTGTAATTTTAATAGCAAAGTTGTATTAACTTTTAACTTTCTTTGTTTATTTGTTGAACTATTGTGATCAAAATAAAATATCTATTTATCTAGAACTATCTATTATGTTTCGATGCTCGATTGTGTCCACGTGGGTGCGTGTCCTTACTTCGATTGAAAACCTAACCACCAGCTCTCGACGTCCTGCGTTTCTCATGGTCAAATCAGAAACACGTTCTGAAACAAAATGGTCACGTGCGTTAAATGATCAAAAGTTAACCTTTATGGGTTAGTGCTACTAATTTTGGCTAGACGCCGTTTTGCATACAGTACCATCGTTGATGAAACCAGTCGCTTTATAGAACGATCTCTTTCTGTCCTTGGATTTCTCCAGTATATGCTTTCTCTTGGCTAGTAATGAGATTCGTTTAATGAAATTTGTCGCTTAATGACACCAAAATACTCTGTGAGGTGGCTTTATTAAGCGGAGTGGTTTTTACTTCGTTTTGTATGGTTGAAGCAAATAATAAAAAAAAATTTCCGAGATGGTATATATGCCTCTATTTGTTGCTGTACGTGCGAAGTAAATTTGCAACCGATCTTTTTATGAACGTATATACAGTGAAACCCGTCTATAACAGTCACCCCTCGGACCTTAGAAAAATGACCTTTATAGTCAGGTGGCCTTTCTGTCCAGGTTGATTTCTATAGAAAGTGTCATTTTGGGGCTATGAAGAATGACCTTTTTACACAGGTGGCTGCTCTATAGAGGTGGCCGCTAATACAGGTTCGACTGTACTGATAAATATTTTCTAGACAAGAATATTTTTCTTGTTTCGAGGATTAATTTTCTTAAAATAAGACTTGATCGATGGAAGAATAATAGCAATATTCAAATTTGGCTTACAGGGGGGACAAAAACTTTTTTATTAGATTAAGAACAATGTTTCTTGAGATGAGAAATGTTGTGTTCTTAAAATGGGAATACAGTGCTATTTTGTGCAATATACCTGCAAGTTATGAAGCTTAGAATTTTCCTCTTTCGTTATCATCAGCATCGTCCTTTATTCACCCATCCCAATCTAAGTTCTAACTTTTTACAGATGTGATAAATATATGGCTATGGCATAAAAGAGAAGGATAAACTGTTAAATACAAATGCTCCGTGTTTTCAGTGGCGTCAGTCAGTAGCATATGATCATGATCAGGATCTGCAATCGCTAGAAAAACGACATTATCACGCAGATTTATGTATGTTTTATAAGATTATCAACGGCTAAGTTAACATTGAGCTCCCACCAGACATCAAATCATTACCCTCAAGGACTCGTGGAAACTTAAAGCGATTTTACGTAGAGACCGCCAAATTAGACACAAGGCATTATTATTTTTTAACTGTGTAGTACGCTTTGTGGAAATCGCTTTCGGAAGATGTTGTGTCCTCCCATCACTTAGATTATTTAAATTGAAAGTTATGTCTGAATTAATGTAATTAATCAATTAATAATTTGAGAATTGAAATAATAAATTGCATAATAAATTTAAAAATAAATTAATGTAATGAAATAGTATTTGATATGTTTGTAATCCGTGTAGTATAAATGTACTCGCAATGGTGCCTTCTATGCGTGTATTCTTGGTTGATTTTTACCAATAAAGACACACGAATGTGCGTGCACATCTAACAGTACTGTATGCTATGATACTCCGCTCAATAAATTTTTAAAGAGCTCGATTGTGCAATAAATTTCGCTCAATAGATTTGTTCTTATATTGTTTTTTAAATTTAAAATGTTAGCAGTTTTGATCCTCAAAGTTATTTTTAAATGTGTTATTATTATAAACGTGTAACACAGAAAGCAGCGAGCGGTAAATTCAGAGATAATTCGCATTTTAACACTTCCTATTACGTTTTATTGGTTTCGAAGACAGTTTCCATTAATCTAGTTTCTTTATTTTTCTCCAAAATCTTTCGAAAGGAGTTCCTCAAACTAGAAGTTCAAGTTACAGTTGTAGGTCACGCTGTATGAGAAACTAAGGCTATTTATGATTTACGAAGCGTGACTGTGCGTGGGCTGAGCGTAGGGTTGAATGATGGGAGGATTAGCCATTATGCTGATTTGCAATCGTATGAACAGATCTGGTTGATTAATATTTTTCTGAGAAAATGAAGTTTCGTTTTCGTATCATGAGTGGTTTTTCAGACCGTCTCTCTTTTGATGTGATATGGACATATTTGACAGGCAGGAACAATGT
This sequence comes from Calvadosia cruxmelitensis, assembly GCA_900245855.1. Taxonomy (NCBI): domain Eukaryota; kingdom Metazoa; phylum Cnidaria; class Staurozoa; order Stauromedusae; family Kishinouyeidae; genus Calvadosia; species Calvadosia cruxmelitensis. Next base: position 12,701 of record OFHS01000672.1, read on the forward strand.
GGAAATTGACAACGATAGACATGAGTACGGTTGAGTACATTTTAAGCATCCAAATAATTTTAACTCTTTAACCTTGGTTTGAACTAAGGGTTTGAACCTTGATTTGAACTTTCGGACATACGGAGAGTTGCGCAGGGGCCTCCCCCAAACTTTTGTTGGAAAGTTCTGTATTTCAAATTTGTAGTATAGAAATTTGACAATAGTTGTAGGTTTAGATATCCTTTAATAACTTCAACGTTGAAAGAGCGGCTGTGAAGTAATCTTCGTATGAGTTGTTCCAACGTTCACGCACAGCGCAGTTTAATAGAAATCGTTCTGACAGATTCTATATTGATATGTTATTTACAAACTAAATTATCATAAGGGGGAAATCACAACATAGCAAATAAAAAACATTTTTCGTTGTTACTAACAAGGGCGATGTCTTCCGAGTCTATTCTGTTTTTGGCTGGGTGGCGAGATGAAAGATGGCGTTGCCGTGTTATACGCGCTTCATAGACGCCCTAAGAAAAACCAAAAGAGCATATCTCCTTTTGTGAAGTCTTATTTGCGCGGTTATGTAGCGTTTTGTCTAACTTTGCGTGGCGGTGAATCGCCATCCAAGCCCCCGTGGTGGCTTTAATCATTATAATCATGCAGATTATTCAAATATGTTCCTTTGGCGTGTGAATAAACAGGATTACATAATGTGAGTGGAGTGCCTCTTATCGTGCGGTGTAGGAATTACGGATTGAAAATTTTCGCTTACAATTTCACTTCTCTGTGGGCATAGTCAATAGAACAGCATGGGCAAGCCAACGTCTTTCGAAGCAACCCGTCGTTGTTCTGAATGGAAACGTCATTTGTGGAGAAAATTAAGAAATTTGGCGTTTTGTTAACCATTTGGCGTTTTGGTTGGCGTTTTGCTACAACCGTCGGTCAATCTCCCCGTTCTCCGTTATAATGTAGGACAGTGTAACCTCGTTAGCGTTTGGTTCGCGAAGTGAAATAATAATAGCGGGTCGTGATATTAACGGGGTTACACTTTATAGTCGATCTGTCAGAGTTTAGAGTTAGCTGGTAGGAGATAGGAGCCCTAGACACTTCAAACCAAACTTATCTACCAGATAGTTAACTCAGATTTCTTATAAATTATTCACCGGTTTAATAAATTGTTTCTATGACTATTTAGGACTGTTACTGCCAAAATTTAAGTACGGTACGTATAGGCGTTAAGCATATTAATTAATTAATTGAGTAATTAATTAAAATTTTAACTGATATAGCTAGTTGTCAGTATTATTTGATGTCTTTCAAGATGACGCATGTACGAGGTCAATTTGTGGCCCAGTAGAGTTAAATCATTTATAAGTGGGTTTTTCCTGACGTGCGAAGGTTGTGGTGTACCTCAAGGTATTTATCCGTGGTTTATCTTGCTTGATAACTGCCCCCTACCTTGCGCCTTGCTAAGTCCCTCTTTGGACTATCTCCTCACCGCAATTCTAGGAATCTCTTTCAAGACTACCATACGTGCTTCCAAGCGTGCTTCAAGGGTTCATAATTCCACTGCCTGTTTGCGAGACCTTCGGTCGATTTGATTGACTTATAAAAGTAAATTCTCCGACTAGGCCATGGGAGATGTTTGACAACAACCGATTGTTCGGTTACCCCCGCATCCCAGACTTCCAATTGTCTGTTAGCCTGAAGAGGTGTTTATGTTTCGGAAAGCGACGGACAATAACCAGAGACTTTTGTTAAATCAATTGTGTTTACAGGGCGTTGCTTGTTTCCATGCCTGGACAACTTTTGTACGAAACCATTATTGTGCATCGATTACCGGTTTCCCCATGCGTGCGCAGAAACTGTACTGCAGTAAAACCGGTTTACCCGATGTTTGACTCGTATTCCACCTAAAACAGCTCGAGTGCACTGTTTGTATTCAATAAATTAAATATTTTGCTTTTGCTATATGGGTCTGTAACTTTTCATTCGCCCAATTCTCTTACTTGGGTTCTGTAGCGTCTATACAGTGTCTATGTGCTAAATGCTCGTCTCTCTTTTTCAGGTTTTATTGAGCATCTGTTAGACAGAAGCACCGAGCACGACAAAGCTGCGAAAGAAGCGAAATATGCTGTTGTCAAAACGCTTGCAAATTCAACGACTGCAAGAGAAAATCTCGGTAACGAGTACTTCGACGCGTTGACGAAGTATACTTCTGAGGGTCCACTGTTCGCTGTTCGCCACGCAGCTGTGCAGCATGAGGCCACGGATTAGCCTAAACACTTGCAAATTTCCAACGTAGCTATGTCTTTATTTCTATTCTATAATCACATTGCAGTCAATCCTGACTGTAATTGCTATTAAATACATATTGCAGCGAGTGGTTTAGAACTATTTTCGCTGTCAAATACAGGAACAATATATCAGTTATAACGAGAAGGGTATTTTGCTTTCCGTTGTAATTACCGCTGTTTAAATCTCATAAACCAACCCTTTCTCACAAAGGTCGAGAAGGGAACAAGTGGGCTCAGCTTTTGTGAGGGCGATCGTAAAGAGCTTTTACGAGGACAATACCGCATCCCGCGCTGGCTGTGCAGTGAGCCCCACAGCTGCAGAAACCTTGAGTTTAGTAATCAAAACAACTGCTAAACTTTCATTACACGGCCAAATCCCCCGAAGAACCAAATTTCAAAAACACTGCTGGAGAAGACACGAATTTCAAATAGAATGCATGCACTTTTATTTGTTTCACTGCCGTAATTATCCAGATATTAATGTGCAACCTACGAGTGGCTTTGAGCCCGGATAGAATTCTTTAGTTAGGCCAATGAAATTAGATTAATAGTTTCTCGTCAACCATTTTCCAAATTTTGAAGAGGGATTATTTCATTTTTCATTATTCATTAGTTTTTACCAAGGAAAATTCGAGCTTCGTCGCACCTTCAAAACCACTTTCTATATTCACGTCCCTTGTAGCGCTGAAATATGAACATGTCAAGTTCCTGGTATGTTGTGTCTAACAGAATCAGACATGTTGAGTGACATCAGTAGTGCATGACAAAATTAAAAGCAACCACACAACATTTGTGAAAGAACACCAAAGAAAAAGATATTTGAATAACTTCAATTATCGATTTACTACGTTAACCATTCAGACCCCTGTCCTTTTTTGTACACAATGCACCCTGTGAAGTTTTTATCATAGGCACATTTTCATTTTCGTCTGCTCCTTTCCTTTCCGTCGTCAATGCAACCCTGACACTGGGGGTAGAGATTTTCATCGCGGACAAGGACTTAGGTCCTCGGTAGAAGAGCAGCAAATGCAGATCGAGGCAGCGAGACAATACGATGGCAATACGGCACAACGCAAAGTTGGTGGGAAACAGCTTATTGCGACAAACGAGATATTGATGTTTAAATGTTCTCCTTTATTTAGAAAATAATGATATTTTTGTAAATAATGAAATTTTTTAATGCGGAGGCAAAATCAGACGCGGGCGTTGACGAGAAACTATTAATCTAATTTCATTGGCCTTATATACAACTCTGATATTTACACAACATTATTTAAAGCTTAACTTTTGAAGCTTGCTTCTAGGTAAATGTTTGGTTCAATTGCACTCCGTTTCTTTCGCATCGCTCTTGAAGAAGCTTCGTCCCTTCGTTAGTTTCCGCAGTGCAGACGTGGCACTTGTTTTCCTTGACTTCGTAAACATTTGCTCCTTCAAAAGTCTCCAGATTTTGTCGACATTAAGTTCTGTCTTCGACGATACGTTCAAATGACAATACGTTGCGTCATTTAGTTCGATAGTGCTGTCCAAAGACGGTTCGAGACAGCAATCCTTGAGATCCGTCTTGTTTGCTACGACCACAATGGGTACGGCTTTACCGTTCTTACATTTTGGAAGCTCCTTTTGCAGTTGTTGAATCTCTAGCAGGGAATTTGGTTTGTCGGTAGAATACACGAGGAAAATTGCATCTGCGTTGGCGATTGCAACACGTCGCATGGCGGGAAATTCGTAGTTTCCAGCCGTATCTATCAGCTGTGCATTCATGCAAACCTCATCAACTTCAACGGTTGTCTCGTAGGCATCTTGAACCGTTGGAATGTATTTCTCAAGGAACTCTTCCTTCAACAAACGACGAATGAGACAGGTTTTTCCTACACCGCCAGCGCCCAGAACTGCAATCTCCAGACGGCATGTAACCGATGGTCTTCGTCGATGCTTCATGTTCGATCGTGATGGGGTAACACAGAAGTCAGTAATATTCAACCGTCGCAGACCGGTGGTACGATTGCAATGGCTTCATCGAAATGGACCAACGATTTATATGTGCTCCTATTGTGTAGAATCGACAACGTCAATACAATGGGTTCATTGTTATGTCGGAAAATCGTGGGTCACGACTCGAAAGTACCGAATTGCTTGATGCGTGAAATATGCGGAACATCATCAGTGGGAAAATATCTAAGCCAGATTATTGTTCTGCTTAAAAACAAGAAAGAACAAGGGCCACTCAGATATGTGACAGGGGGTGTTGCGAAAGTCGTGCTTCAGCAACGAAGTGTCGGCGAATTGAGAAATTTCACCACACCTTGCTAAAGCTAAACATTGCGGTAGAGATAGTTTATTTTGTGACGCGATCAGCTGATGTCAGAGGACCTTAAGGAGTGCCTCTTTGTATGTGAGATTATTCGATTGTCGGTTGCGGGGATTTAACAACAGACAGTGGAGTTTACGTTGATTCGTGAGTTGACCACAGTTCACGTTGTCGCTTCAAACACGCACGGGTCTGGGCTTGCCCGCCCGGGTCAGTTAATGACGCCTCCGCGATTGCTGATTGCGCAGATCTTCCTTGTTTTAAACTCCATCCTGTTTAGTGATCTTTGACATCATATCTTCCTTGTTTTGTGAAATATCGCCTCCAATCTTGCGATTAAAAGTGTTAAGGAAATGTTGTTAACTTTCTTTTCCATCATTCCCGCAAGATTCACCGGAATATGCGAATAAATACAATCATGGTTTCCTTCTTTTGTACGACACCCTCATTACTTTTAGCTCAAAACTGCAGCCGCACGCAGCTGGTTTACCCCG